>QAXH01004973.1:2624-40119 GCA_004335635.1 Chloromonas sp. AAM2
CCTGCCCCACCGCCACACCATGTCACATCACCTGCCACACCATCACACACCATCACTCCCACGGCACTGAAGAATCTGTGCCTGCTTTGCATGCGAGAGCACGCGGGCGAGGCAGGGGAGGCGTTTCTTAAAACGCACAACGATGCATGGTGGGAGAAGGTGCACAGGGAAATCACAGACCTGGCGCTCAAGTGCATCCAGGAAGGTTTTCTGGACCCTATCAGATGCATGGTCAAGGCTATGGCGGCTCACCAGGGGTTGCCTGCAATCGTCGCTTCTAAAAATGTTCAGATGCACGCTGAGAGTGGAGTGCAGACAGCTGATGCTGCTACGATATCTGAGGTGGCAAACGCTGCGCTTCCCAGGCAGCCGGCTGCTGGTGCTGGTGCTGGGCCGCCTACTGGTGCTGCTGGTGCTGATGCTGGGCCAGCGGCCGGAACTGATTCTGGAACGGCTGCCGATGCTGCACGGCAAGGGCCAGTGGCCACAGACGCAACCACAGACGGAGCTACAGCCACAGATGCAACTGCACCGCACGTCCCAGAGGCACCTGTTGGGAATGGGATGGGCGGCCAACAGGGCGACATGGACTTGAAGCGGCCCCGGGCCCCCAGCCCACCACCCGCCACAACACACCGCACACAAGCCGCACCGGCAGCAGGGCGCAAGGCAGCAGAGTGGGGCCCCCGACCGAACAAGCGTGTTGCTACTGCGCAGAATCAGGGCACAGCACCTGCAGCAGCACCAGCCGGAGCAACAGCAGCAGAAGCAGAAGCGGCGGCAGCAACAGCAGCTAGGCCAAGCCCGGAGCCTGATTCCAGCGCACCTGTCGTCAGCCCCACAGCAATGGAAGACCTGTTCACTATGCAAGACTTGCCTCCTCATTTGCGAACGTCAAAGCACACAGCCACCTCGATGCCACACCAAGGAGGAAACGGCAACGCAGTGCCGGTATGGAAGGTGCTGTCTGTCTCTGACGACGCAACCACACAGGTACCAAACAACACTGCAGCACAGCCGTCTTCAGTGGGTGATACAGGATTAACAGAACCTGCCTCAACGGCTCAAGAGGCAGGCGGCATTTCTGGCATGCTACGTCGGGCTCTGGGCATCTTTCCAAACTGGCAAGCAACTGCTAAGGGGTCTGGCGATGAGGCCAACTGCAGTAACGGCCAGGATGACAGCGGTGACACAACAAGCAGGGTGAGGGCGCAGGCAGCAGCCATCGCAGCTGCAATAGCAGCGGCGCCTCATCTACAAAACCGCACAGAAACCGCCAAAGAAACCGCTCAGGTGGTTCAGGCACTCACACGCCCAGGCGAGCAGGAAGCAGCAGTGGAAGCAGCACCGATCAGCTTCTCCCACCCCACATTTTCACCACCTCGGTTTGGAAAAGCCGCCCACACTGCAGCAGCAACTGGTGTGCAATCTGGACCAGCAGTCACAGAGCCGGTGCCTGAGCAGCCAGCAACCAGCCAAGGCCTCACCCAGCCTGGTGACACGCACCCTGCAGGTAGTGGGCCAGCTCGTGTCCAGCCCGCCTCGCAGCACGCTGGTGACGGACCAACCTTTGGCGAGCGCACTTTGAGGCGTGCTTTGTATGAGGACGCGTTGAGAGGGTTTGTCAAGCGCAGCTCATCACTTGATGGGCAAGGCAGAGGGCCACAGCCAGCAGGCCCAAGTGCTGCAGAACCAGGCAGTGCTGGGCCAGCAGCAGCAACCCCACAGGCGAGCTTGGCAACTGGAGGGCAGCCGAACAGAGAAACACATCAGGACGGGGCAGCAACAGCACCTCAACCACCCAGGCCCAACAACCAGCGGTTTTCGAGCGGTGCCAGGACAGAGCCACGTGCTGCACGTGATGGTGATCGGGAGGTCATTGACTTGAGCATAGATAGCGATTGAAGGGTGGGTGGCCTGCTGAACTCCAGAAGAATATTCAGGCTGCAGCAAGATTAACCTAGAGCAGCACCACGAGTGCAGCGTGTTTGCTCACAAACTGTTGGTTTGCAGCTCTACCAGAAGCTGCTGTAACGCTCGAGTGCTGACGTTTCTCCTGATGTTTACATCGGCCATGGCTGCCTCTACGAGTGGCTTTTTGCATGCATTGCAAGACATGATGTGCTGGGTCACATGCGGTCTGTTTTGTTTTACTCTGTAGCTGGCATATCAGGCTGGAGCCCACACAAGTGCAACCCATTAATGTCATGCGAGCTTGCTTCACCACAACTTGCAACTTGGTGGACTCAGAAGGGGCCGTAGTACTGCTCATGTTGAGTGGCTGTCTAGTGAAGAGATTCCACTTCTTCACGCTCAAGTGTGATCTGTCTGTAGAGAACACGAAGTAGTGAAACCTTGCATTGGGACTCACCTGCACCATCAAACCATGTTCTGTTACTGTATGAGGCTCCTGCGAAGATGGCTGAAGCTATCAACCGCATCATCTGACTCTCAAGTTCCGTTCTCTGTTCTGATTCAGCCTTACTTGCGACTGGCACTAACAGTTTTCAAGTCATGTAGCTCAATTGCAGTCCACCAGGCCGGTCCAGCATTCGCAGAGCTGTTGAATACCAGTACTGGCAAAAAGACAGTTCAGTAACCTGCCTCCTGAGCACCACGTGGGCTGTTAGCTGCAGCATGAACCTCGGGCAGGCCTGCCGGTAATAACAGCAGGTCTGCACCATGACTAGACCGAAACCGACCACAAGAAGGGTAGGTCAGGGCGGTACACATCCCTACCCGTGTCATGTGACGGCTTCCCTGATGTAAAAAAGCCTGAAAACAAGAACACTGAGGCAAGCACGGAGTGCTGCAGGGTCAGCGCAGGCAGATGACCAGTGGCGTTTGACCACCAAGTTCATTACTTGTCGAACATCACTGAGCTGAGCTCAACATCCAAAAGAACCGAAATTTGAAGAAGGTTATGCTGGGCCGGCAGGCACCACCACTGCTGCACCACCTGATGAACCACAGCCAGCCAGCGGCAGCCACAACCTCTTATCATGCAACTTATGCCTGTCAATGCACACTTTGGCACGCAGAAAATATCCTGGGCAGTAAAAACAGCAACCTTGACGAACAGTGCCCTGTCTCCTTCCTTCGCTACCATCCAATGAAAACCTCAGCTTCGTCCGTTCGATTCATATCACGAGATGAAATTCCACACTGGAGACAAGTGCTGATGGTCGAACCTGACACGAATCTTCTCATACCGTACACCAGACTGAATCGTAATCCGCACAAAACTGGTATGCCTTAAGCACAGCCACCAAGGACCCTGAGAACGGAAATTGTCACCGCCAAAGGAAAAATTGTCTAATCACCACGAACTTCCAAATCAGGGAAAACGGAAAATCACAGCTACATTCCTCTAGTCCAGAGCCTAAAATGATCCCTACAGCTAGACAAGCCATGCCTACACTACCCTTCAAATCTGTGGCATGATCGTCAAGGTCAATCCCTGCTGCGAATATACAGATAGCACGGATTGACATGCCATGCACTACAGCCAGGGTGCCGTTTGCTGTATTTAATTGTCAATGTAACGCGCAAATGACAGCTGCAGCCTTGGTGAAACACCAGATTATGTCAGAGAAACGCATAACAGCTCTCTCACACCTGCCACTAGTGATTCCTGCTTATTAGCAGTCCGTAATGCTGCACTGCGGCAACAACATTTAACAGTCCAATGGGAGGAAAGAGTAGGTAGAGAAAACAATCCGTGTACAAACTTTGAACGAGTATCAAGGTGTTGTTACGACTTCTTTGATGATGACGGGAAACTCCCGGGTATTATGCTCCTGCTGAAACTGACCATGTGAAGAACACTCACACTAGCAAAGGCCAGGGCCCAAGATGCGAAAAAGGCGTGGCAGGTGCTAGCAGGCGCCAAGGGTGATGAGTCAAGACAGACCCTAGCTTGTGAAGCTGGAAAGGAAAATCCCTCTTTCAGATAAGATGCGCTTCATTCAGCCTGTGCCATGTAGGTGGTAAAGGCGAGCTTTTTGGAGAGCTAAACAACGGGCTGCAGGGCTGCGCCAATTTGTGATGGTGGAGCCATGGGAAGCATGTGGGAGGGTGGTATGTACTGGTCCTCTGCTTGGTTGACCAACCAACGGCCCTGCATCACTCGAGGGGAACGCCACAGAGGCAGGGGCACGCCACGTGATTGGAATACCTTCTCCATCTGCAGCATCAATGCATGTCAGACACGGTAAGGGAGTGTGAAAGCAGTGCATGTCAGCAGTTGTGCTGTCAGCGATCTTGAGCTCCATGCACGCTCGGTGACATGTGAGGCACAGGCAAGCTGACAACACTCGTCAGTGGGTAGAACAAAATGCACGCTGTCTTGCCGTGCTCCATGCATGGCTGAAAACACAGAGTGCACTGGCATCTGCTGCTGATGCTAAGCCTCTCTGGACGACTGGCAGTTTGAGGGAGCTGATGTTAGTTGACTTCGCACCATCTGCACCATCTGCTGATGCATGTGACTGTCTAGGGCTGGTGGGACATGCGTCATGTGGGCTTGCACATCATCAGATCACCACCAGCTTCACCCACCTCCTTGCATAGCAGGGTGACAAGTGTAGCCAGCTTGTCGGCACAGCCCACGAAAACTCTTGGCAGCAGCGACAGCAGCTGGCGGTAGTCCTCTGAGCCATCTCCTGACAGCTGGAAGTGCTCCTGCCAGTTGGGGTCCACCACGCAATAGAATGGCTGATTGGAGTGATCGCCGGGGAGAGACACAATCACAAACGTATGCTTGATGCTTGCCAGCCCAAACTCTGCTGGGCATGTGTAGGTGCCATTACGCAGCCACACCAAGTGGCCAAGGTCAGCCAAGGACTGGGCAAAGGCGTGGACGTCCACGTTGTTGTTGGGAGCATCGTCCCGGCTCAAAGCCTCCCTCACTTGCAGTGCATTCATCCATAGCTGCAGGCAGAACAAGACATGTGCGTTGGCTGTCAAATGGACCATTCTCGAAATCGAAACTTCTGTGCTGTGCGAGCTGCGACGCGACAAGCCCTACCATTGCTTGGGTGCGGCCATTGGATGACACTAGGCGCTGCAGCTCCGTTGGAAGCCTGAGCACGGGGCTGCTACGGTCCGCTGCGTCTTCAATCTGCGCGTCAGACATGGGACGTGCGGTGATGTTTTGTTGCAGGCAAACACAGCATTGGCAAGGCAGCGCTTGGCATCGCCCGCACCTCCAGGTCAAAGAGTAAGCTGGCACAAGAGCTGGCCCGTGAGAGCTTCGATGCACTGCCATGGCAGTGGCTTGCACTCTGGAACGGGAAGGGAGTGGAAGGCCTCTGACGCTGAGGAGAATGAGAGAGGGGAGCAGCTTTGCCAATGTTGACAGCAAGGCTGTAGTGTGCGCTGTGGTTATTGCTCAGCATCGTCTGGGCGGGGTATTGATCCGTCTTTTGGCGCGCCTTTGGACGAGTCTATGAGTGCAGTGAACGCTGAGCCTTTTGAATAATAATCTAGCCGTGGCTCTTGCACCGTAGTCGCGATGACTAGACGGGAACAAGGAAGACTCGGACCGACCGATAAACCGCTGATAGCCCTGTAGTGTGACCGATGCCTACCAGCAGCTGCATGGAGCTGCGGTGTTCCATGACAAGAGGTATCAATGAGATGGTGCAATACCAGGTAAGAACGGCATCCCAGGTAAGAAAGCACGGTCTGACCGGTCTGCGCTTTTCAGCCAGGGCTTGAGTTTGAAAATGGCTTCAAAGCCATCGGTGAGTCAGTCGAAAACAGCATCGACTACACATGAACACCTTTGCGCAAGCAAGAGCGCAAAAGTGCCCTTCAATTACTCCGTTGCCATTCCGTCTGACCGGGATGAGCACGTCAGCATCCCCTTGTCGATGTCGCGCATCGTTGCATCCGCATTTGCGGTACCTTGCAACGCGTGCCAAGACTTTGCGTGTGGCATCGTGGTGCATCCACACGTACCGGTCTGACTCTAGTTGGAACGCGAAAGACTTTGGAAGTTGAGTACGCCCTCTGGCTTAAAGGAATTTCAAACCAGCAGGACGGGGAGAAGGCGGCGACCATCGACTTGCACACTGAGGTGCATCCATTTGGCACAATTGATCAGATTTGAGAGACCAGGACGGAAACCCAACTGCAGGAAAACCTTTGTCTTCAATATGGCCTTCTGCGTAATCATTGGCAGGGTGACCCCGAAAAAAACTGTGCTCCACAGTTGTCAACCAAATTGGACTTCAGCTGAGTATGGGTCCAGGAAGCCATCTGCCAACCGTACACAACAAAGGGTCCAAAAAAAACCATTCTGACCGGCCAGTACCTCAGAAGTCGGTGATGTAAGTCGCAGATGATTTCCTGCTCCAGGCTGAGTGTCATCACCCAGGCTTACTGGGGCCTCAGTCACAATCCCACAGAAGCAGTGGGACGGTGTTTCCAACCGTCTAACAGTGAGCTGCCTTGGCTGCAAAGGCCTAACAAGCCAAGAACCCCAGCTTGCAGTCACAGGTTGCAACCCATATCATTACCAAGCCCAGACGTCCCCAGGACCCGGTGGCATCTCCCACACATCAACTGCCTGAAGGGTGGACATGAAGTCCTTGGCCGTCTTCTGCAGAGCAACAGGAACTGGCAATCATTGTAAACATTAATCAACTGACTACCTGTGTGCATCACACCATACATACTGTAAGAGAGAGAGAGAGAGAGAGAGAGAGAGAGGTGTGCCCCACAGAGTGTAACACTAGCAAGCAAGAGACGCAGCTGCCATGCTTCATGCCATCATGTGCCATCACATGCCATCACGTGGGCTGGAAATGGCTTTCACAGGATGGCAACACGTCAGGCATGACACTTGGTGCAGGTCAAGATGTCATGTGATGCAGGATACCACGTGGTATGAGCACATGTCTCGCACGTGCCATGGCTGCCAACCTGTCTCATAGTTGCCACGAGGGCATCTGGTATGCCTAGCTCCGTGAAGTGTTGGTCGATGGACGCTAGCCTGACCTGCCGCCACAGCTTAGCGGAGGAGCCCAGGGCCCGGCTGAGGTTGATGCGGGTCAATGCCTGCTCGGCCTGTCACACGTAGCAGTGCAAGCATGTGCAGTTGCAAGCATGTGCCTGTGTTTGAGCAAGCACAACTCACCCGGCCACGCCTGGGGGTTCGTCAGTAGAGGCAGGCCCATTCTCACAGGCCTTTTCACGTTCACAAACGAGCGAAAGGCATTCTCACTCTTGCAACGGATTGTGCACCTACATATCTTCAAACACGGCGATGTGGGCCTGGATGCTCCTGGCCTGACCTAGGAGTCAGGCCAGTCAGTAAGGAGTCAGGCAGTCAATAAGGAGCCAGACCAGTCAATAAGAACCCACCTCTTGCAACACCTCATACCCATCCATGGGCTCCCCTTCTCTGAGCACTCTGCACACACATATGCATAGGAATGGACATGCTAGCATGTCAGGGAAAAAGTATCAAGTGGACAAAATACACCAGATACACCAGATACACCAGATCCAAATCCAAATCACTGCAAGTGCAAGAAGTAAAATGCTGGAGGCAGAACAACGCAATAACGACTGCATCAAGTTAACCTTATGCTTCACGACCGTCAGTAAATGCCCCCTTTTAATTGCCCCTGAGCTGCTTGTTCAAATACGCCAGCCCCTGAGCTGCTTGTTCAAATACGACGTCTACAACTTGTTCCTGGCTTCCCTTGGTCTGCCCCACCCCTGCCAACTCCCTGTCTGCTCTCCCTCGCTTACAAGTAATAAGGCGTGCATGTCGGGCTGAACTGCACGTCCTGTTGCCCTTGTATTGTCGCCAGCCCCTCCGTCAGAAGGGTAGGATCTGCCATGGGGTTAGCCACCACCGGTATGCATGCACCTGAGACGTGTGCCATCATGCGCCGTAGCTTGTTGACGTCGTTGTAGATGCTGCGATAGGGCATGCTACCACCTGTAACACGGAACAAGCAGAACCAGGCGACAAAATGCGAATAGACTACTAGTATGTTGAAAATGATCCATGGCTTGCCCACGTCCTTGATCGTGTCATGATTAGCCAATGGCGGATGATGGTGACGGTGGCACACGTGGTTACAAAATCATGGCAATGACGCCATGGCAGACGCGGTTTACTCATGGTGGGATGAGTCCAGTGATGAGCGCAGCAGGCGTGTCCTGATCTTCAAACTTGACTCCAAATCGTCGATGGCCTGCTTTCTGTTGGCAACAGGCCCTTCCTGATTGCCAATATGGGCGCCAAGTTGGTCCAAGCAATTGTCTGGTGAAATCTGGCAATATGCAGGGGCCTTGTGCAGGGCCTTGTGGCGCCTCTGAGTTCCATGCCGACATAACCATTGATCATGCTTTGCATAGATGGGCGGTCACCACCACCATCTGTTACCGCCCATGTGCCACCCAAATGCCACCCACGTGCTACTCACATGCCGCCCAAATGCCGCCCACGTGCTACTCACATGCCAACCAAAATGCCACCCACGTGCTACTCACATGCCGCCCAAATGCCACCCACTTGCTATTCAAATGCCGCTCAAATGCCACCCACGTGCTACTCACATGCCGCCCAAATGCCACCCACTTGCTATTCAAATGCCGCTCAAATGCCACCCACGTGCTACTCACATGCCACCCAAATGCCACCCACATTCCATCCACGTGCTAATCACATGCCGCCCAACATGCCGCCTGCATGCACGTGCCTTGTTATGCTGCACAGGCACACTCTCCAAATCATGATCACCGGACATGGAGACCCAGTATGTTGCGGCCGGTGGCCGCGGCTTAAGCCTTAACATCAGCATTGATCAGTACGGTTTCCGCACATTCGTCCAAAGCATCATTCAGAACACATGTGCCGACAGTAAACGTGACTCACCCAGTTTTATTTTGACAACTCCTGTGCACTTCCTGCTTTCCTGTGCACTGAACCTCCCGCTGTAAACCGACACACACAGCCTTGTCCTGCTGCCCGTTAATTGTTGACTGACTGACAGACTGTGACTAGAATGGTTGTTCTTTGCGGCTGACTCACCCAGTTTTATGTCCAGAAAACATAACATAGTTGTAGGCACGTAGGACGTGGTCAGCTCCAATGATCGCAACCTGACTCAGGCGAATCCGACTCACCCAGCTTTATTTCAATGACTCCCTGGCACGTCCCCATCGGGTCCACAATGAGCGCATCCGCCTCCCCCTTGACGCCTCGGATGCTGACTAGCCCCTCTTCATTGTGCTGGGAAAAGTCCAGCTGGACGCCAGGCTGCAGGCTCCAGCCAGGGGGCAGGCAGGCGCTCAGCTTGCGGCAGGCCCAGGCCTCGCCCTGCGAACCGTCCCTGTCGCCGACCAGTACGTACAATGATCAGATGATTGATAAACGGACAAGTTGGTGTGGGGTCTATTGAGGTCGACCAACGCAGTGATGGTAAGGTCCTTGTCCACAGGCGAAGTGCATGAACAGCGGAACACATGCATTGAGCACCAGGCAAGGGCGCACAGAGCTGAAGATGACCATTCAGGATTGGTAAAGGAGCAATGCGCCTCTGCTTTGGGGACTATCACAATCAAGCAGAGTCGCCTTGCTGACAGCCACTTGGCAATAATGCCTGGCAAGAGGGCGGTCTGCTCAGAGGACAAAGGACAAGACAACCGTATGACGTAGGATAGAACGCCTTGTAAGCAGTGATCAGAACGCCTTGTAAGCAGTGATCAGAACGCCTTGTAAGCAGTGATCAGAACGCCTTGTAAGCAGTGATCAGAACGCCTTGTAAGCAGTGATCAGAACGCCATAGTAGAGTCAGATCATCAACCTTGCATCAGCCCCTTGTGCTCGAGCTACATGACCGCCGAAAGGGGCAGGTCTGCTCATAGCAATCAGAACCCCACGATAAGAAGGCCCATCCAATAGAGGAGACCACCACCTCCACACAGTTCCCTTTTCCTTGGCCCTTGAATTTACCTTTGTACTTGCGGTGGGGGCACGGGTGCTGCCTCTGTGATTTGTACCAGCACTTTCCGCATGACGTGCCAGTCATGGGCCGCCTGCACCTTCTGAGTCCATGCGTGCAGCTCATCTAGGACTGCGCCAATCTGGCTGTCCAGACTTGGCGGAGGGGAAGCTGAGACTGTGAGGCTGCTGGACTCCTGGAGAGCCTGGCAACACACAGACAAGCACATTGGCTTTGTTTACATGGAGACAAGACAAGCCTGGGACAACGCAAAACAAGCACCTTTACGTTGCTTGTGCAAAGCTTGTATACACAGGTGTCATGAAGAGCACCGCTGGAATTCCTAGTGCCCTGGACTTGCACAGGGGCAGTGTGAGCACAAGCACTCCTTTGCGAAATGAATGTTGGGAACTAGGAACAGTGCTCGAGTATCTAGTGGCCTGGGCTGCACAGCATGGGCTGGGCCCAAACTTGAAAGCATGTGGGTCTGCTTGCTTGCTAGCTGAATGCTCTGAAAAGAGATTGTAGTTGGTTTGCAACAAATTGAATACGCAGCACATCATAGCAGAGAAGACCATCGGCCTATGGTCAGCCAAGTGATCAAGCCAAACCGGCACAGAGCCAGGAGAAAGAGCGTATAGATAAGTGTAAGTGCCAGAGCGTGTGCATAGTCACATGCCAACCGTGGACACGAGTGCTATGTGTACTCCAGCCAGGCATTGGTCCCCCTTAAAACCGCCGTTTTGAGTGTTTCGTGCACAAACACCTGCCTGTTGTCGCTTGCCCTTGCTTACGAACGATCTTTGTTCAGCAGTGGTGGTGGCGAGGGCTTCTAGCAACGGGCCCAGTTCTGAGGCTGTGGAAACGAGCGCTCTGGCCAGCACCTTCTTGCCCGTTTTCCACGTGGTCTCTGATAAAGTACACCGTCGCTTATCACCCCGGACAGCATTCATGGCCAGAGCCAGGACCTGCGGGCAGAGATTGTTGAAATGTGCATTCACCTATGGCTGGTTGATACCTCAACAGAGCCAAAGCAGTCTTTGTTGACAGTCACGATAAGAATAACAACAACGATGGTAGAAGGTAGAAACAATAGAACACAAGTAGTTGCACCCCATCACTGAACTCTAGCCAGGGCCCAACTGGTGGCGTTAGTGCTGGTGTGAGACAGTCTAATTCGTGATGGCAAGGCAGGTGCAAGTGCTGGTTAGTTCAGACATAGCATTCTTCGAATCCAGGTGATGACGAGGGTTTTCGGACTTAGTGCCAGCAGTCCTTTGCAATGCGCGAGTATGAAGACACTTAATCCATCTTCTGTTCGACTTGTCGGGACGATATAGATGTAAAAAATACACTAACTCACTTCAACACCTTGGCACAGTGTTGAGATGAAGACCGGGCAGTGAGACTGGTAAGAGTGTGTCAGCATCACCAGCTAAATGCTAACTCTTGCCCCCTTGCCAATGCAGACATACCAATCAAACCACCCCATGCTGTTACCTCAACGGAGTCGAACGTCCACAGTGCTTCTCGTTCTCGTAATTGACCCACTGGTGCAGTGAACCTGATTTTTCGTGCACCAGCTTTTGCCAGCAGGTCAGGTACCACCTGTAGAGCTGGCCTTGCATGTGGCTGTAGCGCTGCAGCTAGCACCTTTTGCTGACAGTGAGAGACGTGTAGCTGTCGAACAGAGCGCATGGAGCTGGCACGCAAGGCCATGCTTTCAGCCCCCCCAGAGATGGAACACTCAAACAACGAGGCTGGCTTGGGCCCAGGCTTCACTAATCAAGCGCTTGTGTTGAAAAAGTCTGTGCCCTTGCAGCCTAACAAGGGGGGCAAGGTGCTGCTGTTTGCAGTCACCCAAGGTTGCTGGTAACCAGCGAAACGGCCTGCTGGATTGCGAAGAGGCATACAGAGAGCAGCCGGCAGTCGCTCCTTTCGCGTTAGGTTAGTGACGGTTGACACGTGTCAATACGAAGAGAAACTCCATTGATCCAACCTGCCCCACTATAACCAGAGTGTTGTTGTTGAACAGGAGGCTTCATTGAAGAGCTTGCTCCAAGGCAGGCGAAACTGCTGCACTCCACAGACAGGTGAGCGTGAGCCCATGTTGAAAAAACATGTTATGCCTCGAAATGCCTCGCATTCGAAGCCCCATAACACCAGGGGTGCATCGCTAGTCGCGCTGCAAGCCTGCAAGCACTTCTTCCTGCTACTTTCATGCACAGCCTGCACGATGCATGATGATGCTTTCTGTGGGACCTGATGGTTCCATGCTTTGACAGTGCATTGGCATACTGAAAGTCTGTGATGGACCCAGCAGTATTCCATTGGTGCTGCTTATGTTGTTGCGGCAGAGCCATCACTCGCCCATCCCAAGCACACATTTAAGCAGAGTCTCTGACGCCTTTTAGATGAGCTGTGCTTGTTTCTCTCTCTCTTCAGAAGCACGCCATACAAGACAGCAGCTTCTTTCTGCTTATCAGCATGGCCCTGTGCATTGAGGCATCCAGCCAACTGCTTCATCCACAGGCCAGCATTGCGGTGCTCCTCCCCCACTGACCGCCTGGAATCATGAAGCAACTGTCTCACCCTGCTCTCAGCCTGCTCGAGCTTGCCATGCAGCCTCAGGCACTCCACGTACGAAAAGTTCATACCGCATGCGCACTCATGATCCGGCCCGAACACTTGCATGCTGCGATCTGCCGCCAGTCTGTGCATGACCTCCGCCTCAGCATGCCTGCCCATTTCAGTGAGACAATTGGCGTGTTCGCCCACGTAGTGAACTGTTTTAAGTGACTGCTCCCCGTCCACACGTCGACTGAGCTTGACAGCACGACGGTACAGTGGCTCGGCCTCTGCATGCCGGTTCAACTCGGTCAGAGCCTTTGCATGTTGAACCATGTGTGACAACGTCTGTGGATCCTGTTCCCCCTTGAGAACCAAGTAAATGTTGCAACCGATGCGCAGTATTGGCTCTGCCTCTGAAGGGCGCCTCATCTCAACCAAGCAGCGTGCCAAATCATCCAGAACTTGCACAATTGGCGAGAGTCCTCTGAACGCAACGCCCCACGCATGAGCGCCTCATAAACATTTTCAAGTGCCTCCTTAGCTTCTTCGTGCTTGCGCAGGCGCAACAGGCATCTGCACAGGTTGCTCTGCGTGTGGATTGTGTAGAAGTGATCAGCACCGTTGACCCGGGTGTTGAAAGCGACCATGCGTTGCAGCATGGGGACAGCGTCTGCGTAGTGGCCCAGGCGTGCTAGCACCGTAGCCAATGTAGTGACAGACTCTACTGTACCTGGGTGCTCATAGCCCAGCACGCGCTGCCTGATAAGCACAGCCTCTTCGAGCGCTTGCCTGCATTCCTCGCCTCTGCCCATGCGCTCAAGCATGACAGCACGCCTGTGCATGGTTAAGAGGGCCTCAGGGTGCTCTGGGCTCAGCACACGCCGCTGTGTTTGGAGCAGATCGGTGAGCACAGCCACAGCCTCTGCATGCTGCCCTGCACATGTTAGCTTGTGCGCCTCTGGATGCCTCTGAAAACTGCTGCAGCGTTTCACTGTCCACTTCCAGATCTTGAGATGCATGAGCCAATGCGTCTGAGTGCATGTTGCTGGAGGGCTGATCCATGGCGCACAGGCAAAGTGATGGTGGCTGCCAGCTGAAAACTGGCTGTTGCTGCCTGACTGATGTTGTTGCGCTGCTGCTCCTTCTCCTGTAGCCAATGCGCCGCCTGCGATAAATAAAGATAAGGTGTTAATGCGACACGAAGTCGAAAACAAAGAACTGTTCAGGTTTAGAGTCATCTCCCAGGTTAAAGTCCTGTGCCGGTCCGAGGCACCCCTGCCAGTGACCGGTCGTTTCCGGACCCAGCATGGGTTTCCAAATTCTGTGCAGGTTTAAATCTTGATTTTGACTTCTCCTTGGCCCGCTTTCAGCTGCCGAACCACGCACTGGTTCAAGTAGCGTTTTCAGGAATTGTCCCAGAATTGGCAAGTATCTTTTTTATGTTCCCACGTGAGCGTCATTTCCACACACGGCCAGCGTAAAGCTATCCTGGACGGTCTGGACTGAACTCTCATTTGTGGTTTAAATAGGTACTGCTGCCTGTTATGGTCTGTCTGGGTTGATGCACAGTCTCCCTCTCGTCAATCCCCCATGCATGGCTATTACCACCATAGCCCTTAGTTGCCGATGCCACGGTCCCTGGCATACCCGCCCGGGCGGTGGAACCCCAGCCGGCCGTGTTGGCCTTGCTGATGGGAGGCTGTATTGACGCCTGGGCGCATTTCAGGTGGTGTTTTGGAAGATACAGCTTGTTCTGCCACTGACTGCCAGGCTCCTGCTTTACTATGACTTTTCGCTTTATGACTCATATTGATTGACTTTGAGTTTTTTTGTCCCTGAGTTGCGGGACACATCCCTTATGCGCATTGCGCGCATCGACACGGATGTAAAAAGACAACAACAACAACAACAACAACAACAACAACAACAACAGGCAGTAATGTTTGTCCCTGGCTCTGCTCGGCAGTCCTTACCCTGCCTTGCCCAATCATGAACCCAGGAGGCATTCAGTTAATTAACAGTGATTTGGTGCATTTGTCAGATTGTGCATTGCAATGTTTCATCTTGAATGCAAAGCAGCCTCACAACACCACAGAGGCGGGAGTCACACTGGTCACATGCCGACAAAACGGCAGATCCAACAACCATTACGGCAAGAAATTGAGTGCGTGTCTTCACATCATGTGATGATCAGCCGCATGACACGGCACAGGATGCGTACCGCATCGATAGAAACGAGCAGATGAATGCATCACACAAGACACACCCTATCCTGAGTCCAGTCACAGAGCGTGTACTTTTACACCAGGGAACCCGTCACAGGACGCGGGACAGAATGTGTACCAAATTGACCTACCCTGAGTAAGAGAGGAGTAAAGCGGAAAGGCAATCAACACAGGCTTGAAAGCAGGAAGAAGCATTGATGCAATCGCGAGTTTATGCTCACAGAACGACCTTCACCCTTGCCTGGTGTACCATTCTTTGTGCTGTAAATCCCGCACACGTACACAAATAACGCAAATCCATACACGAGTCATGTTGAGTGAAACGACTCGAATCCATGCCGTCCAAGGTTACCAGACAATAATCCATGCAATCCTGGCTTTTCCCTGTCACAACGTCAACATACACCTTGCTTCAAAACAGTAGCCTGCAATATGTTTAACACATCTGTCGTAAGTGCTTTGAAAGCAAGAGTAGATCAAACACGTTGACGATCGCTCACTCAGCAAGAAGCAATACCCAGATAAATGGTCTGTGCAACAGTCAAGACTCCAATGAGCACGCCGCAGAACGTCCGTTGCATGGCGTGTTCAGCACATCCAACATGCTGCTGTTCCATGCAGTGGTCGATTCACCTTGCACTAGTTGCAGATGAACCACCTGACAAGCACCTCTTGCATGCCATATTGTGCTCAATGATTTGCCATGGTCAGGATAGGCGTTGGCCCATGTTGTGGTTCACCATTTGCCATGGTCACGATGAATCTGGCCACCCCTGGTGTTGACGGCCTCCATGAAAAGCCTCAACTCAGTCCAAGCGCCTTATCCCCCTGATAGGGATCCAATAGCCTTGGTCAGGATGGATTTCGCCGAACCCTGACGCTCACGGCCTCCTTAAAAATATCCCAACTTAATACTGCCGTCCAGTTGCTGCCTGGTAGCGGGCCCGACATCTACAAAAGCCCTGTGGCACCTAACAAGCTGAGTGGAATGCTCGAGCAAGCTTGATACCTGGTGCTTCTACGTGTGCATGGGCCTGCCTGCCACGGGATGCACGTCCATGCACAACATGTGAAAGTTATTTGCCACGTCACATTGCGCCATACAGGAGCACACACATTTGAAAAAATACGTTCTGGACAGTGTATCGCTCAAGGCAAGGGCATGGCCTGCCACGAAGACTTGTAGAAAGGAATTGTTTTAGACTGCAGGCTACTGTTTGGATGCGACAGTGCTGTGGGCAAGCCTGAAAATGCAACATCATGATGATGAGAGGACGTGCAAGAACAATAACAGCCTGTAAGGCAAGCACCAGGAGCATGACCAGTCAAGCTATCCAGGGTCTGTGCTAGTGTGCGCTTCACTCAGCTTGCACCCATGCTCAAGTCCTAGGCTTCGCCCAGCTTGCACCGTTGGTACGTTTGTCCATGTGCCACCGGCCAAACCCTGCGCCATGCAAAAGTAGGTGTGCAATGGTTTCCTAGTTGACAGCAGCCTACTTCTACGTGGATGCTGTCCGAATTGCCTCTTGGTATATCATCAAGTGCTGCTGGACGGCATGAGGGCCCGTCTAGAGGCGGGAACGATGTAGTAGGGTTCCCGCTCAGTGCGATTGAACTTCTTCTGGTGGTCAGGAGACCTGCAGCACACGAGACAGCAATTGGAACAACCGGTTACCACCACTGTGTGTGCGTGTGTGTGTGTGTGTGTGTGTGTGTGTGTGTGCGTGTGTGTGTGTATGTGTGTGTGTCTTACATGGCCTTCAGTCCAGGGAGGACTGCTCAGCAGGGGCCGGGGCGGAAGGAAAACAAGCAGCACAACTGTTAACTGCACCACTGCAGCAGTAAATCTTTACCACCTCTTGTATGATGACTGAGTAGGCATGTGCAATGCGGTCCCTGAACATTTCTGCCTGTTGCCCAGGATTGGTCAGCAACCTCGTCTCGTGCCTGGCTTGTTAGCGTTTGACCCTTGGTGCATGTGGAGCCCCCTGGTGTAATCCATCCATCCATGCACCCGTCCGTCCGTCCGTCCGTCCGTCCATCACCCTAGACTTGTTCTACACCTCGCGCGTCCCCACCTGCAGCACCAGTAGGTCTTGTACTTTTCGATGCTGCTGTCGAAGGCCGCCCACACCGAGGTGTCCCTGAAGCCGCCCCCCACCAGCCGGGTGGCGTTGGTCAGGTGCACGTGACGGTAGGGGCCGTCGGAAACACTGCTCACTACCTGAAGGGCAGACACACAGGGGGTGAAAGGGTCGTGTGTGTCCCATTCAGTGTACAAGAACAAATCTACTTGAGCCCTCTGCAATCGTATGCTGGTAAACTGACACCGTCTGCAGCCATTGCAGGTACTTCGGTTGCCGCCATGCATGTTGATGAGTAAGATGCATGACGGATCAAGTTTAAGTATGGCTGACCTCCTCCTGACCTGACGTGCCTGCATTGAGCATCATAGGGCGTTGTAGCGTTGTGTTCATCAGCACTTGTGTTACCTAGGTGCTTCCAAGGTTGTCAGGTATGTCAATAATGGCAGCGTCTTTGCCTCACCTTTAACAAGTCATCCGTAGTTAAGGGCCATGGCACCTCCACCACACTGCTTCCATCCGTTTCTCGAGTCAGTTGAAGGTTGTTGAGTGCGGTTGGGTCCACGCCTGATGTAAGCGCAGGGCCGACGGGACGTACAATCAACTTGCTGCTCTGCAAGAAGCAATCACGAGCGGGTTCAGGTTGCATTTATATGCTTGAGCTTGATGTTTGTGGCATGTTGCAGCTTCTCCATGCATACAGGGAAGTCAGCACAAGCAGGCAAGAATGGCCTAGTGGTGAGGGTGGAATTCAAACTGGTGCCAGGGTTTTGACTTCACCTGGCAGCGGTAGGTCATGCTCCCCAGGGCCATCCCATGGCACCGACTGGACCAGCTTGCTTCTGACATTCTCATGATATGACAACATTGACGGAACAAACAATCACCAAAGCTGGCTTGCGTGTGTGCTGCCTGACCCTCTTCCTGTGCCAATGCTAGAAGTGGCATGCACCTCGGACCCCATGTGTCCACACCCTATCTTACAAGGCACATGCATGTCACAGTCTCCAGGCAAGTCGAATCACCAACCCCCGCCTGATATGCCTCGGTGTGAGCCCCTGTCAGCCAGACACTGGTGCCACACATGTGGGCGGTGCAGTTGCTGTGTAATGCAATGGGCCATATGCAGATGCTAAATAGTAATGTGAAGATACATTTAAACTCTCTTCATGGTTTTCATGGCCATACAGAGTGCGAAAGCGTGCAAAAAGGCAAGACCTTCAACTGAACGCTCACCTTGATTTCCTGCGGGACTCTAGGGTTTGTGAGGAAATTCCTCTCCCTGACTCGCACCACCATCTTCTGGCTGCCCGACAGGGGTATCTCAATGCCTGCCAGGACCTTCTTGGCCCTGAACAGGTCGCTCAGGGAGCAGTGGAAGGGGAAGCTGCTGTGGCGCTCGCCATTAATGCGGCAGGCCTGGGTCATGTACCTGGCAGGCATGGGAGGCACACCAATGAACACATGCATGATGACACATGGGAGGCACACCAATGAACACATGCATGATGACACATGGCAGGCACACCAATGAACACATGCATGATGACACATGGGAGGCACACCAATGAACATGTGCATGATGACACACGGCAGGCACACCAATGAACACATGCATGATGACATATGGCAGGCACACCAATGAACACATGCATGATGACACATGGCAGGCACACCAATGAACACATGCATGATGACACATGGCAGGCACATCAATGAACACATGCATGATGAGACATGGCAGGCACACCAATGAACACATGCATGATGAGACATGGCAGGCACACCAATGAACACATGCATGATGACACATGGCAGGCACACCAATGAACATGTGCATAGATACTTGACCCAGAATTCCGGAATTCTCTGCTCACCAGTTCTTGGTGCAGTAGCACTGGAAGTCCGGCAGGATGAGTGTGCGGCCGAGTGCAGCCGCCGCCATCAGGCCCCAGTAAGCCTGCTGCAGCTGGGATTGGGCCGCGGACAGGTGGAACTGAATCATGTCCTCGGTCTCCTCCAACTTCTTATCATTGTACCCTGGAGGCAGCGCCTGAAAACCAGCAAAAACACGTGCAAAGCTTGGCCAAGGCACACGTGGCAGCATGGGCAGGATGACACGTGGAAGCATGGGTAGGATGACACGTGACAGCATGGGCAGGATGACACGTGACAGCATGGGCAGGATGACACGTGACAGCATGGGCAGGATGACACGTGGCAGCATGGGTAGGATGACACGTGACAGCATGGTCAGGATGACACGTGACAGCATGGGTAGGAGGATGTCTGCAGCCCCAGGAATGTCCCAACAGTCGCCCGGCTGCTCTCTACAGCAGTCCCAATCCCTGACTGCATGTGGCCGTCAAGAGTGACGCCAGCAAGAGCCACACCAGGGACAAGCCATCGAGTGTATCACTACCCTGCCTGTAGCACGCCACTGTGGGATGTCAGGGCAGGATTCCAGGGCAGGATTCCAGGGCAGGATTCCACGGCAGGATTCCAGGGCGGGATTCCAGGGCAGGATTCCAGGGCAGGATTCCAGGGCAGGATTCCAGGGCGGGATTCCAGGGCAGGATTCCAGGGCAGGATTTCACAGGTACATTGGATAACCTACAGTTCGAAATCTACTGGTAAAGGCCTCCTCCTTGACACCTGGCATGACACCTGTGTGCCTTGCGTACACAGGCAACCCTGCCAGAGACCCACCCAGCCCAGCCAATCACCACATCTAAGCCAGCAGAGCATCTCGTTCTTGTGTCCGTTCCTCACCGGTTGAGGGTCCAAATCCATGGAAATGAGCATCAGAGGCTGTGCCATGTCGACTGTGTTGACACGCTCCGTGAACTCGTACAACATGTCGTCGGGGCTGGGGGGCAGACCGTACCACGTGGGGGAGTCTATGTACCTGAGTCAACACGCATGGGCACACATCACACATGGTTAGAAAAGTGCTACACCCAAGATCAGGGTCAAGTTTGGTGACGTCAAGAAGGTCCTAACAACTTCAAAGCGGACCCTAACACCAAACAGCCAATGCGCATTCAATGCCCACTAGTGGGAGGTATCGGATAGCTCTGGTAGGGGGGCATGGGTTCCCCCCCGATGGTGGTTGGGCACATGGTGCTCGGCGTCCTTAACCACGCAGTGTGCAGAACTGACGTCCTGTCATACGTGGTACTGTTACTAGCTATTTGCCTACTTCTGTTTGTCTGCTATACGTGGTAATCTGTGCAGTGCATGGTGATCCGAAGGCACAGCCTTCAAGAGCAGCGTGTACAGGCAGACAGGTCCTGACATTCAAATAATGATGACTCTTTTAAGGCAGAATAGAAAAGTACGACGAGTAATGCAGGTGTGTTGCCTGTCCTGCGATCGTCATCCCCGTGTGTATGGCTTTAGCATTTATGGCGGCATTCACACACAGTCAGTTGAACAGCTTCAATATGTGCTGTATCTTGCTCTCCGGGGAGCCCCCGATCCACACCCAGTGGGTCACGTACAGAGTGGAGCTGTGCACTGGATGCCTCTGCCCTGCACGCCCTCACCTCATCGCGTCCCGTATGTGCTGTATCTTGCTCTCCGGGGAGCCCCCAGTCCACACCCAGTGGGTCACGTACAGAGTGGCATTGAGCTTCTCATGCACTCTTCCGACATTGTACCTGCACAACAGTGGTACATCATGAACAAGGTCGGGAAGATGTTGGACGAGTGCGAAAGGGCTTAAGTTCGTTTTGGAGCATAAAAATCCTGAATTGGGGACCGCCAGGGCAGGGTGTTTGGAAAGATTGTGTTTCAGCTGGCCCATCAGCTATCACATTTCATGTTTTTTCCTGATTGGACAAGGCTGTGGTCAAATACGCGAAGGCAATGTAACGGCGATGATACGCACGTACAGCAAGACACAGACAGCACAGTGCATGAATGCAGTGGCTCTGCAGTGTGTTTTCTAGCATCGTTCATCGTTAATCATCCTACACATTCATTCAGGATTCTTAGAAATTTCCAGATGTACTTTCCAGATAAAATGCAAACACCTATGATACACAGTTGAGGACAGACCAGAACTTGTCCGTGCCCGTTGTGGGGAGCAAGTGTCAGCCTTGGGATGCAATTTGCTGTGCGTGCTTCTCATAGGGACTGTGGCCACACTGTCAAACAATGCAAGAAGCGACTTAGCAACCGATGACAAAGCATTTGCTGAAGAACCACTGGCTCTGCACCCACGTGTAGGCGTTGCCAAAGAGGTGGATGGGCAGCAGGCTGACGCGCGTGGCGTTGTGCATGGCGCACTGAATGTGGCGGGTGGACATGTCCCACTTGGGAATGGGCAGGCTGGCATCTCCGCGGTTGTGCCGGCCCCGCACCTGAGCAACCACGGAGGTGGTGTGTGCGTAGTGCAGACATGAAATAGCAAGAGTTGCCCCAGGGATAGTGATTATTGAATCAAATACGTAAATCCCTTCACAGAGTAAACGTAAATGCCATTATGTACTGATTAGGTCGTCCTCGCACCTAGCAGGCGTGGGAGCTGAGTCAGTGTGGTGGTCTAATCTTTGTACCTAATGCAGAGCAGTCACGAATTATTTGGGTACTGGGACTGCCTACCAACAGCTCCCAAGGATGAAACGGACCTGGGAGTCACGTGAGCACGACTCGAAAGCAACACCAGCAGACAGCCCTCAGTGGGTGCGCCTCCAGTCAGTTAGTAGTGCATATCTAAGCTAATGTACGCTCATGTACCAAAACAGTTGACATGTTGTGCGTCTACTTGTATCAAGCGTTGGTAAGAGCTAGGCAGTCCTGATTTGCTGACTTTGCTTTGACTGCCGCTAGCAGCAGGTATTTACCCATTGTAGCATTTGCACCAGCCAAACATTGCGCTGAAAGGCTTCCAGTGTCAAACAGGGTCAAAGTACGTAACAAGAAGAAGTTGGGATGCTGCACATCCAGAACTAAGGCATGTGCAAAGAAAGATGGTGTCAAAGATGGTGTGTCAAGCTTACCAGATCGTTCAGGCCATCCTGATCATGGCCGTTTTTGAGAGGCTCTATGGACAACCACACATCAAAGAATGCCAGGCCGGCTGCGTACTGCTTGATGAAGTATATCCCTGCACAGACCATGCGAGTGTTATTACCTCGGACACACACCAAACGACCATGCAGCAAATGGTGGCTTTACACATAACAGCTCTTAGTGCTTGCGCGTATGGCATGCGGGACTTTCAAGCACACTTTTCGAGGGCGTTCCAATGCCAGCAGCGCCTTTCAGCTGGTCAGCCGTGCCCCAGACTACCTGACCCTGTGTTGCCACGACTCTTCACATCCATCATTGCACGGCGTTTGCAGGTTTGCCCAAAGCAGTGCTTGAAAGCCCTGCCTGAGTGCCATGCATGCCGGGTGCTGGAAGGACTTTAGCTGTAAGAACTTATGCAACCATTGCACAAAGATGCCCTAGCCGTGCCCCAGTCGGCCACGCCATGCATGCCACAGGACTTGGCTGCATTAGCGAAGGCCTGCTTCAAGCGGCCATGGCCTGCCAGATGGGAGAAAGAGCCGGACAAGGCCCTGCGTTTGCCTTTTCCAGTAATCATGACCTAAGGCCTGCTCTGTGTTGCCCGTGCTCCTACCCCAAATGATGGCTTGGACATGCTCCATATGCACAGTATTATCCATCATGGTTCAAACACAGCTACCTTGCCTGGCCCGTGACCTTTCTGCTGCTTTACACCTTCAGTGCTGTGTGTTGCAGCTACCTGTGTTGATGTTGAAGAAGGGTGTCCCGCTGCTCTCAGGACCCATGTCCCCGTTTATGTTCTGCGTATTCAAACTGTCTGTGGAGAAGATTGCGTGCAGGTGACTGTCCACTACCTGGGAGTGTGACAACCAAAGCGCACAAGCAATCAAGATGCAAATCCATTGTGTGCCGTGACGCCAGTTGTAGGTGATTGATTGCATTGCAGTGGTTATAAGGCACGCAAGAAATCTCATTCACCGCTGCATTGGGTATGCATCAGGTGCACGGAAAGCAAAGGAGGAGTGGTAGTGGCCTCTCTGGTGATATCTAAGGCCCTGTGTCTGGTTGGGGTTCCTTACATATATGACAGTACATTTCCCGTATCAGTTTGTCTTGTCTCCAACTACAAACGGCTTGAACGCACCGTATGATACAGGATTACACCACGACAGATTCCGTTACGTTTGCTTTGCGATGTTGAGACTTGCTGGTTCCATCTCACCCCACTATCTTGGCACCTGCTATTCCACCACTCACATGCTGTTTGAACCATGGCAGTGGGTCATTCCACTACTCACATGCTGTCTGAACCATGGCAGTGGGTCATTCCACCACTCACATGCTGTCTGAATCATGGCAGTGGGTCATTCCACCACTCACATGCTGTCTGAACCATGGCAGTGGGTCATTCCACCACGTGGCATCCGCATCCGAGTGCACCACGTCATACCCCAGGCTGTACACTGCCTTGACCACGTGCACCTTCTTCCATGTGGTGTGGTGCCAGCGCTGGTCGCCCCACTGGTACTGGCCTGAGCA
Organism: Chloromonas sp. AAM2; assembly: GCA_004335635.1. Taxonomy (NCBI): domain Eukaryota; kingdom Viridiplantae; phylum Chlorophyta; class Chlorophyceae; order Chlamydomonadales; family Chlamydomonadaceae; genus Chloromonas; species Chloromonas sp. AAM2. Next base: position 26,031 of record QAXH01004973.1, read on the forward strand.
CATGAACCACGTGCATCACCATACATTTCGAATCACGTGCATCACCAATCACATGCCAATGATGGTAGACTGGTCACATGAATGGAGTATTGGACCACTGCTGGTACCAAGTGTGGATGCAAGCGGATCAAGTGTGCCTCGTCGGATCATGCGCACCTGGGAACGCTGGCCAACTATGCAGGTGTGCAGTGCTGAGTTTGCAATGGACAATATGCCGTGTCTGCTGGTGATAAGAGGTGTCCGGGGAAACTTGAAAACAGCCAGACTAAAATTGTCAGCGTTTTTCCTGTCCTCGAATTCTCTGAACACCTCTTGCTACCACTACTGTCCATTGCAAGTTGAGCAGCATGCACCAGCTGGTCAGGCCAGCCTCTCTGAGTGCAAATGATTTAGCAAGGTCCATGTTGTTGCATCCAATGCAGTTGGACTGCCCCTTCTCCTTCAGGCGCTGTCCCACCAGCCTACCTGCATGACAGAACGCCAACCTGACAGTCATATGGTGGGAATTGTGCAGTGCTGTGATCACCTGCTTGTGTGGCCTTGACTGGTGCGTTGAAGCACTGCGTGACTCCCATCGCCCCCAGCGCCTTGCTTGACCAGGGGTCCATGGCAGCGATGTACCAGTAGCTGATGTTGGCTGCCTGGACGTTGTGGATCCACGAGTGGGCAAACCGCTTGCTGTCAGGGCACAACACGGACAAGCAAGGTGTGATGTGTACGACACAGACGCTGATGGTGGGCAGGGACATAAAAGATGGTTGGCAGGGTAAGGGGGCCTGAAGAGCATAACCTGCCCAGCGTGAAATTATGCCTGTATACAGCAACTGGTCACAGGTGTTGGTTTCAACATGCTGGTGGACTGTTCATCTGCCCTCCTGTGCTGCATATCTGATGAAGTGTCTTTGGGCATGTCAGCACTATAAGCGTACCCTAACCATATAAGCTGTCTCCGTTCATACCGGTGCCAGCATTGCCACGCCTGTGCGCTCCGTGTGCCATGAATGTTGCGTGCATGTTGCACTCACAACAGCACCCGGTCGATACACATGATGAGTACTGTGTTGTTCTTGGCATGCTTGTCCAGCACCTCCTTGCTCATTGGCGGGCAGGGGGGGCCATTCGGCATGTCAGCTGACTGCAAAGTCCGTGTCACAGGCCACTCCTGCTGTTTGCCCTCGAAAGAGTCGTAAAATTCTCCTTTCGGATTCATTGTGGTAGCTGTAACGCGCCAGCAGCCCACACTGAGCAGCAGCGCCAGTGCTGGGTAGAGCCGCATGGCCAACGTGTGCTGCCGTGTCCCGAGGCAGGCAGGGTCTATGGTTGCTCAAGGCTCAGGACACCTCGGCACAGCATTTTGAAACTGTATGTGCAGGATTTACAATCCAGTCATGCCGCTTCATCGCATTCTAACGTGCCGCTGGCTCTGTGTTGCGCCGTATAACACTGGAAAACGATTCATGCCCGGTTCATCCCGGTGTTCCTTCGGTTGTCAACCGACGGTGTACTTTTTTTTTCGAAACGAGGCATCATAGCAATAGAGGCCCACTCTTCCCACTCCCAGGCAGTGGCTTTCAGGTGCATTGTTAAAGACTTTGTAGCTGGGCAATGGTGAACAAGGTATGGCCAAAGGAAAAGCCTGCGCCAGAGCATGGTAGTACCGACCATGAAAATCCTACCAGCCAAGCCAAGCCAGGGTGATGCGTCCCAGCTGCTGACGATGCTATGTTAGTCTGAACCTTCAGATATATTGCTCTTAAGATGATCGTGTGTAGTGCGTCAGCCTTTTTGCAATCTCGTCAGTGTTGGACGTGTTACATGGTGTGCACTCCCTCCTTGTAAGAGCATGCTACCCTATAGACGTGCAGTAAAGTCCCATCTGACAGTACAGTCAGAGATGCATGCCTGGCCGGTTGCGGGAGAAAGGCCGCAGCAGCCTACTCCTGTGGTTATGTCACAACATCCTCAGGTGGAGCAAGGGCTTTCCTCCGTTTGCAGCCTGATGCGGCATGAGTCCCAAACCTACACTGCTTTGGCATCGTTTGTGTGACAAGTGCCTTCAGTAGACTGCAAACAGTGAAGCTTTCGGAGGCTGAAACTTAAAAATGTCGTAAAATCGCAGATCTTGCTCAACATGCTCCGACAACCGTCTCAGGCCCTATCTACACGAGAAGCTCTCTTTAAGCAGGTGCCAAATCACTCAGTGAGAAAGAAGCCATGAACTACAAAGTTCCAACACACTAATCCATTCTCCAGCAGACATGGGCCGTAGTTTGGAGAACACATCCTAAGCAGCCCTGTCCTAAGTGTCAGTTTGTAGTCCATTGTGGGGTTATGCGCACAGGCGATGAGTGCACCAGGGGCGAAACGTGGCAATCTGTGCAGAGGTTCATACCAAGCAATTCCAGGACGTGCGGAAGTCATCAGCAAGGCGCAGCACCCAAACGTGCGGGACGAAACACCCGGCCTGTCAGCTTGGACCTGTGTATGTCCGTCTACACGTACAATGCCAGGACCACAAGTGACTCGAGACCGCTCAAAGAGCGCTAGTTTCTGGCATAGCCAAGCAGCCGCTTCTGAACACTGCTACAGAGCAAACGTCAGGCAAAGCAGGCAGCACTTAAGGCACAATCAGCGGCTGACAGTCCATACAAGTGATTGCAGGCCTGGTCAGCACACTTGTGCGCCTGCCTCGTGCTTGGCCATTCACCACATCGACCCATCCCACGAAAGCACTGTGAAAAAGTGCCCTGGCCATAGTTTCACTGTGATATGTTTGTGACTCTGAAATTTGTCGCTGGCGTCCCCATGGACAAGCCATCAGTCAGTTGGAAGAAATTCGTCGCTGACGTCTCCATGGACAAGTCGTCAGTCATGGAAAAGTAGTTATACAACGCCACAGTATTAGTGGATTGAGTTCGGAGAAGACAAGAGGTGCAGGCTGGTGAATTTGAGCGCCATCAACACATTGACCAGACATACGTTTGACATGCACATCATACAATTGAGGCCATTCCAAGCCCGAGACAAAACATCACCACAGCAACACTCCCTTGCCTCACTGCAAGGTGTGGTCACCACCACAGTGTGCAGAGTGGTCTGAGCGCGTGCTGTAAACTCCATAACCGAAGAGACATGGCTCAATCACCAACTGCACAGGCAGGGGTGATACAGGACCTCCGCTCTTTTTTAACAGCCATAAACACACTCCGTATAAGGTCTGCCTGTGTTTCCTCGATGAATAGCTGAGACCCAAAAACACACACAAAACTCTCGTCCGCCACACACTCCACAGTGCCTATCCGTCACACACTCAACCTAAGTGCATCAGGCACCTCTGGGCTTCCAAGAAGCTCAGGCATACCTTCTACACACTGTAACTATAGCCAATCCTTGACCCCAAGCATGCTGCAAGCAGGCTGGCCTTCCTTGGAGATGGCAAGTGCAGCTCAAGCTGGAGGACGAAAGCAAATGCCAAGCAGTTGTTTGTCGTACAACTTCTGTTGCAGTAATTAACAGCCACGTAGTTCAAATATACCACTTTGGATTGTACTAAGCCAGGGCAGCATGTTAGGCCTGGCACAGAACACGCGTGAGGTAACAAGTCAAAAAGAAGCCTTTAGCATGTTAGATTGAAGCCAAGTCAAGTCAAGTGAGCATGACAGGCTCAGCAAACATGATGCAGAGGACAGAAGTGCCCCACCGAACATCACCCACAGGCCAACCTGCAGCTGACAGCTTCCCATGAACATAATGTTAAGGGTATAGTGGCCCATTTGAGGCTATGAACAAGGCGATGAGCCTAAGAAGAGCATCGGAGGAAATAGTGCGAACGTGATGTAGTGGCCAAACAGCTGCTGGTGCCAAAGCAGCGACCAACCCGCTTGTGATATTGTGCACTTGCCATGCATAACAGAAGCTGTGAGTGCCCAGTGCTGTGAGCGTGACTTGTCGGTGTCTAGCCTGTGGCATTTAAATTGGGTGAATGACTGGTCAGGCAGCTGGCAAAGCACTGCACGACCATAATCAGCAACTGTGCTGCTTGCAACTGGTATGCGGTAGTTGCACCTGTCTAATCCGACGAGCCAAAACACTGAGTAATGCTCTCATTAGCAACCGCCAGCTTGGCTCCTGTACTATTGTTAAGAGACGAAGGACTGGCATCCTTTGGCAGGTGCTGGTTTTGATGGCATGCTTTCAATTGTAGGTAAACTCGTCAAAGATGATCACGTGCTGCGTGAGTGGAATCCTGTGGGCACTGTAGGGCCGGCAGGAACTGACGGCTGCAGCTTGCTGGTTGAATGCAGGTCAGCCCCAGTGGCTTCTTGTGCAATCCCTGGTGGCCCCTGTGTCTGCGTCTCCAGCACAGACCCGCTACCTTCAGCACCTGCTGAAATGGAAGATAGGCTGCTACCCAAGGGAGGTGGTGAGTGGCACACCTGCACACGTTAAACACTGCAGTGCCACGTCTACATCATGATTGGTGCTGATGTGGGTCAACTGTCAATGGACTGGGTCAAATGGCTTTGCTTGGCCTCCTCAGGGAAAATGCAAATGCCAACGCTCGACCTGTCCCAACATTACAACAGTGTGGTACATGCTGAACAGAGTTTGCCTGTGCGCCTCCAGATTGCCCAGCTATGACGTTTGCCACTCATTCCAGGCTGCAGTCTTTATTGCTTGTGGATCAAACCAGTTCTTGAGTCTTGGTTCTTGCCACTTGCTAGAGTGCCACAGGTCTCGCCCACTTTAGCTGTAGACTTCAGTTACTGTATACAATGGAAAACAAGGGCTCCCCCACCCCCTCGCCTGCTACCCACCTGGGGTGGCACTGGTGCTTGTCCTCGAGTGGACCCCATGCCATCATCCAGCAGCAGATCAATGTCCACATTCTGCCGTTCGCTTGACCCCTGAATACCGTCCTGTGAGTAGCTGGCGTAGCCGTAGGGGTTGCAGGGGACATCACGGGGTGCGCCCCCGGGCCGCTGGAAGGGGTTGGGCTGCTGCTCAGCGGACGTGTTGTAACAGGAGAAGTCAAGACACGCCTGCAGACGTAGATGTGCGAACATGGAGGGTCACCGAACATCCTGCTGCCTCTCCTAAATCCTATCCTTGGTCGAAACAGAGTTTTCGCCTCAATCACAAGCATGGCATCGCGTGCTGAAAGCCAGGTCAGGTACCAGAGGTCAGGTAGTGGCACCTGGATTATCCAACACTGACTGGCTGGTAACGGCAACAGTCGATACCAAGCCAAAAGCCCAAGTTGCCAGCATGCCCATGTAGAATGGACTTGAGATCAAAAGCAACTGAATGCGGTTACCAAGCCTGCCATCCCAACTGACAGCACCTAAGGCCTCTCCGCCTTTGATCTGCCCTGAAAGTCACCACCCTGCACGTGCAGCTTCCAACGCCCAGCTTATTACCCTGTGGTAGACAAACCTTGGAACACAGTCTACTGCATAGTCCATAAATTACGAAACCCCACACACCTGCCGACTGAGGCACCTGGGTGTGCCATTCCGCTCCGCTTCCTCCTCCGAACACGAGCACGAGTCCGAGTCCAAATCGCCTCCCACCATGTCTTTTTGATGCTGCAGAACGCCAGCCACCGCAGAACGCGCGAATATGGGCATGTCAGCGTCGCTGTTATCGTCAGCACCTTTCCGCAGGCCAAGCCGTGCAGATTGCCGACCACTAACACCATTGGACGCCCCAGGGGCACCGGAGCTACTGTACCGTATCCGATCACGATTGCTCTTGGTTGAGCGCAAGTGCTTGTTCAAGCGCGACCCGCTACAGTCCTGACTGTCAGCTTTCAAATTCGAACTCAAACTCGAACTCGACTTTGGCGCACGTTCTTCGCTGTGCGCGCTTCGTTCGACACCATGGCCTCCTACTCGGTGCAATGCAAATCTGGAACTGCTGCTTGCAGGCACATGTGCACCAGGCTCGTGAGGCCCGTCGCTGAGGCCCGTCGCTGAGCGAGTTGCAAGGTTCGAATGACCCATTGCAGGCGATTCACAGCACTCATCTCCTGTCTGTGAGTCTGTGGGTGCATAGCCAGGTGAAGAGGTGACGCTCATGATATCCAGAGCACCGCTGATGCTCCCTCTGTGCATCATCCGGCCCATGTTCTCACGAAGCCATCCCAAGCTGCTGGCCGCTGAGCTGCGAATGCTGGAGGTCATGTTGCGTGCCTGCAAGGAACATCATGCAACATGCAAGATAATTCGCAACATTGTGAAGCACTGCCTGACCTTCTGTGGCTGGTACAGGCATAGTGTGTCAGGTCCCCTAACTACCCTTGCTATCAGTCCCGGCAAGCATGGCAAGCTGCACCCTGTCTAAAGCGATTGCTCAGAGTGGACGATCTTATGACCTGTCAAGCACCAGGAGAGCATCTGTGAGGAGTCCACTAACATCACGCACGTGTCAGGCACACACATGTAGAACACAAATGTTGCAACTGCGCTGTGTGGCTGCACCTTATGAGGCAACCGTTGCCGTGCGGCACACGTGCCCTCATGCCTCCACATACGCACACGATCAACGATGATCAACGAGGTTGAGAGAATCATGTCACTTGACTGCACCATGACACCCACCATAGCCACTGCATCCTGTGTGAATGTCACTGTTGCATCGGCACCCGTTGCAAATCGGTTGACCCATGCTGCGCGGCATCGCACGGAAAAGGCAAAGTTGACGACTCAAGTTGGCACCAATTCCCACATCACCATGCAGTATGATCGAGCACAGAAGCTCAACAGTTGGCCGAACCATTCCATGCAAATCTTTCAGGATTGTACAGCCAGTGAATGACAGATCAGTGCCAACGCTAAGCCACACACAACCAACCAACACAAAAGGACCCGGAAAGCTCTATCCATCCTGCATGGCCCAGCTCAAGGCTGGCTGTTTATGCGTGCATACGAATCAGCCAGTGCGGCTATTAGCAATGTCTGCGTCAAGCCAAGCAATCAGTGGGTATGGCTCGGATAGCCACATTATAGGTGTGCCTGCCTTGCCCACCAAGTAACCACCAAGTAACCAAGTAACCAACAAGACAAGCTAGGCCCGAGCTGAGTTTGAGCAAAGTTAGAGGCAGAACAATTCGCTCTCTTTACAGCAGCATCATGGTGCTCCTTGCCATCCCCAACACATCTCCAACACATCTCATGTGACAGCGGTCAAATAGCTACTGTGTTTGTTCACGCAGCATCGTGGCTGCTGCCCTTTGAGCCAATAAGCTTGCAGCCGGTGTAATCAGCAGTCCCAGTGCATGTGTAGTGCATGCCAGCATGCGCACCTGGAATAGGCTTGACCTCCAACTCCGCACAGAAAGCTTCACAGAAGTGGCAACAATTCCGAGACAGCAAGTCATATGTCTGCCCCTGCCATTCGTTCTTAAGCACGTGCAGAATGGCCTTAATCTGTAGGCAGCAAGCATTGACAGGAGTGGCACACATGTGCATGTGCATGCCTGGCTGAGGCCTTCCGATGCATGCATGCACAACCTCACATTGGCGGATATGAAGAGCAAGACTGTTGGCGCGGGCAGACGGCCAATGACAGCTGGACAAAGATAGCTGGGTGGTCAAGCCTTGAATGGACTAGCATTCGCACCCACACATGAAGCAACTGCCGTGTGCTGCATAGGCACGGCTTGTCAAGGTGTGAAAAGCTCCTTAAGACTCCAGGTTGTGGCCTGTCAGGCAGGTCAACTGCCAAGAGCCGCCGCCATGCTGCGTGTGGTCTCACCTCTTGCTTTGTTTTCATAGTAGGACCGAGGTCCAGTGTTTCTCTGAACTGATACATGGGGTTCTCCCTGGCATGGACGCAGTACACGCCTGTGCCCTTCTCACAATACCCAAAGGACCACTCGAAGTTGTCTATCTGCAGTTGAGGGCGGCCAAGGGCAGATGAGGAACTGAGCTTAGCTGCCAGCATCCATCTGTAGTGAGTGCAAGCCTTAAAAGCTGCGACATACCTGGATTGCACCATGGAAAATCCCACCAACGCCCCACGAGCTTCCCAGTGTGTTGATTTTGGTGATGACCGCCGCGGCCATTGGCTGCTCTGCGCTGTTCTGGACAACGTCGTATATGTTGATCCATACCCCTCTCGCTTGGTGGAACTGTGGCTGCATGGCCTCTGACTCGACTACCAGCCAGCACCTTTACACCTCGCCGGTGCGCATCACCCTCGGAATCCTTCAGAACCAAGCGACGCTCGTCCTTTCCAAACCCGCTGCTTCCAAGGCTGTGTTAGCACCCACGGCCTTAGGCCAGGTCGCAGCTTGTTGTGGCAGGGTAACAACAAACCAGCACGGACCGAGAGTCAGAGTACAGTGTCAAGTGCTCCAACGGAACGAAGAAGACTTCAGTCAACGTCAAGAACAGTTAGGGTTGATTGTCAGTTTCCGCACCCAGGATTTGGTCGCACCACCAGAGCCAGTGAGGCACGTATGGAGGGACGAAGAAGCCCTTCACCAACCCATTGGCTGGATGATGTGTCTTACTGACTAGAGGCATATGGATGTTTCATTCTTGATGGGCTGCGTGCTTGGGCAGGAGCTCATTAGTTCCCTTACTTCCTGGAGTGCAGAGTTGTGTTGCCGAACTTGGTTGCGTGCTTGCTTGCTTGGGCAACCCAAACAAAACCTTGCACCTACTGATGTTCGAGCTACTGGAATTGCCAGCAGCATGGCACATGTCTAGTCAGGTGAGTTTGGTTGCATAACGGATAATAGATACTCACGCGCTTCAGACGTCAAGCAGAGGCGCACAGGTGGGTGAGATCTAATTGGACCAGTCCCTTTGCTGGAGTGCGTGAAAACACCTTGCTCATTACCATGCGGTTTTGTACTGTGCACAGACACCCCTGGGCAGCTTTGTTTACGACATACCCTACCCCTACGCCAAAGAAAAAAAAATTCCACACCCCCTCTTACAAGGAGGGAGTGCACACCAGGAAGCACGCAAATACCAACTACTTGCGCAAATTGCAAAAATTTCTCCTAGTCAAGGGGAATCTGACCGTGTCAGCAAGGGGTGGTGAGGCCCTTGTGGCCATCACCCCACAGAACGCGTTCCGAAAGCATCCCGTTAGCCATATAAATGGCATGGTTTAAAAGATTGTCCGGGTCAAGGTCAGCGTCAGCGCTAATGAAATGGCAACCCTCACAATGTCAACTGTTGACAGGCACAAAGCACCTTCCAAAAGCATTCCGTTAGCCATGTTGCTCGGCATCCTGAATTGCCTATCCATCCCTCTCTCTTTCTCTTCTCTCCCTCTCTCTGTCCCTCTCTCTCTCTCCCTCTCTCTCTCCCTCTCTCTCTCCCCCCTTCACTGCTTATGCAGTCTGTACAGACTGGCCGACTAACTGGGCAGGACGTCATTGCTGCCAGCCATCGAAGACCAGCTGCCACCAGTGGCGCAAGGTTGCGTACAATGCCCTTCAAAGCAGCTCGCACTGCCACCTCACGCTCCACCTGCAAGGCGGACACTGCGGATCCCGCCTGGCGGCTGTGCTATGCAGAGTCAGGTACAGCTCAGATGCACTGCAGCAATCAGTGAGGACATCAAGCCCGACAATCTCGCGAGAACTGGCCTCATCATCCTAGGATGGCACAAAACGAAGACTGATGATATTGGGACTAAACACTACCGTACTGCTCCAAACTAGTTTGCGTGCTTAACTAGTTTGCGTCCCGAAAATGGGCCCGAATTTAATGTTGCGTTTTTTATTTTTGCGTCTAGAGCGCCAAAACAGGCTAGTTTTGCGTTCTATGTTTTTGCGTCTTTAATTTCGCTTTCTTATTTTGCGTAGGCCATCAACCTGTTACACCACACACCACAGCTGCCACCTATCTTTGAGGTGTCAAGTGACTCCTACACACTGTCACTGTTATACCAAACCATGCATGTTGGACGGGCGCGGTACCCGCACTTCAAAAATGACATGAGAGATGCAGAGTGGTGTTTTCCATAAGCTGTCATCCTCGTATCAATAGACATGATGGTTTCACATCCAGAAACTATGCCAGGCTCAGCCTGGCTGGTACTGACAGGGGAGGAAGTAATATTGATGTGGACTGGCATCGGCGACATGAACCATTCCTGCTTCTTTCTTCTTCTGTCTTGCTCAGAGTAGTTCAGGGCGGTACACAATCCGCCTTGTGTCCTGTGACGGCTTCCTCATATCGTGACATATCAATCAACTAAACAGGAACTGAATGTGTCATGACCAGCACGACTGAGCGCTTCTGCAACCTTTGAATCTGGTCCAGCCCAGGCTTGATGTTTGGATTGCACATCTTGACTTGCACGTCTTTGACTCAATTTGGCAACGCAGTGCGAGGTCGCCATGCATCACCTCTGCCTAGAGAACTGATATGATACGTGGAACTGAACTGACATGATGCAGCATATACGCCTGGCAAAGACTAGACGTCAATTGCCACGGTGGGCCTACCTTGTCTTGTAGACACCAAACAGTGCGATACTTGTGCCCAGGAGAGGCTTCATCTGCCAAGCAATGGCGATCAAACGTGCCTGCATCGGGCATCATCCCTCTCTAGCTGCTTCATATACACGCCTACAACAAACAACAAAACGTGCCTACATTAGAAATGCGGTCTCAAAGACGTTACTCCCACACTTGCCTGCACGCTGTGAATTGCTTTTGGGGCCAGCCAACTTACCAACTCCTGCAACTCCTGCACTCTTGCAAAAAGCGCCAAACCCACAGTGAAGCCACAACAAAGTTTGATCCTCTTCTTCCAGACTAAAAAAACAGGTCTGTCTGACTGCACTTCTGGGCCTAACCACGTTACACTGCCCAACGCAGTCTATCTAAGCAACCGATCAATGTCCACTGCCTGATCAGCCCCAAAGTCGTGCGCTCGCCGTGCCTTTGGGTTGACGGGTGGCTTGGCAGCATGCAGTAGGTCCAAGGGCGCTCGTCATGACTTGCATTGAATGAAAGAGTTCCAATGAAACAAGTGGAGTCAGTTTCCAGCGCCTTGCTTGCTGGCTTTGATGCTGCAGCTTGCATGCTGTCCAAAGTTGCTCGCCAGCACGTCCAAGGATGTGCTCGATGACAGAGCCTGTGCTTGACGCAGTGCAATCGTCCACTGGTCTTGCCAGGAGCAAAGCTAGGCATTCAGCACGGCGTACAATGCAGCAGAACCCTTGTACCGCAACGGTCCATGCAGCAGAACCCTTGTACCGCAACGGTCCATGCAGCAGAACCCTTGTACCGCACCGGTCCATGCAGCAGAACCCTTGTACCGCAACGGTCCATGCAGCAGAACCCTTGTACTACAACAGTCCAGTCCAGTAGGAACACTGTCGCCTGTGAGTCAACCTATCAGTCGCTTGGGTCCATAGAGGTCCGGCGAGCTAGTCAACTCAAGCAGACCTGGCCACATCGAGACGTTTCAACTTGAGTGAACTCCTGTGTGCTCTCTAGCCACCTTATTGAGCCCAGTCCCTTGGTATTGAGAAACAACAGCATTCGGCAACAGCACTCAATGCTGGCCGTTGCTTGCGTCACTCTCCTGTGGCAGGCCTCCGTACTTGGAAATGAAACCCTTGTGAAATTGTGTGATCGCCTCCACCACGTGCCCAATGTCATCTTCACTGGGCAAGAAGGTGGTGCGAAAGTGAAAGGTGCCCTCCTTCTGGCCGAAGCCAGACCCTGGCACCACCACAATGCCTGTGGCTGCCAGCAACTCCTTGCAATACAGCCAGTCGGGCTGCTTGCCTGCATGGAAGCACGCACTCAAAATCAGCACATTGTAAGTGAAAAACAGAAGGGCAAGTAAGGCAGTTGGTCTGTTGTTGTTGTTGTTGTTGTTGTTGTTGTCTTTTTACATCCGTGTCGATGCGCGCAATGCGCATAAGGGATGTGTCCCGCAACTCAGGGACAAAAAAAACTCAAAGTCAATCAATATGAGTCATAAAGCGAAAAGTCATAATAATGCAGGAGCCTGGCAGTCAGTGGCAGAACAAGCTGTATCTTCCAAAACACCACCTGAAATGAGTTGTGCACGTGCACTTGGGACAATGGGTTGGTGAACAAGGGCTCATGTTGCAAGACACACACGGTATTGGAGTAGAGGACAGCCCGGTTGATGACTTGATGGGAAAAGAGTGCTTCATGGATTGGACAAGGCGTAGGGAGGCAGAAGACAAGGTTGAAGTGAAGAGCAGGGCAAACTCTACGATAAGGCCAGCCAGGAAAGAGAAATGCGTATGACCAGGCAACGTACCCGTACACTACATATGACTACTAAAGAGACAGAGAGAAGGAAGGAGAGGGAGAGAAAGAGAGGGGGAGAGAGAGATCAGGGGGAGGGGAGGGAGGGCACACCCACCGAGCACGAACGCGGGCACGACATCCAGTCTGACTCACCGATGCGTTTTGCCTCTTCCATGGCCGCCTGAGGCAAGCGCATCCGGGGGAAGGCGTACAGGGCCCCCTCCGCAGGGTTGCACGTCACGCCCTGCACAACACAGAGCAACACACACAATTGCAGCCTTTGTATGCTGTTCTGCTGTTACCATTCACCTTTGTCCACACCCTCGCCTTGTCTCACCACCTCTTGCATGACATTAATCTGTAACATCCCATCCCCACAGAACCCAACAACTGTGCAACCGTTGTGACCCTACTTATTACTCTAGATGAGATTATGGTCAGAGCAGCCTTTTGAAAACGGATGAACTGCAAAGTCACTGCTCTCGTCTTACCTCCAGCTTATTGAGTCCTGACACGAGCAGCTGCGATCTGGTTTTCAGTGACGTCAATATGGCTGCCTTCTCCTGCGAGTCAGGCAAACCAGGCAAACAAACCATGGGTTGTTTAAATCTGTTGTAATAATCTGGAAACCACGTTTCCATGGCACGTCACAAGAATATGTTCCAATTCCTAGGTCAGCCCAAATGCCATCAAAATACTCTTGCTTGTTATTCGTTGTTGTTGTTGCGTGCCTTTTGTTTGGAATCGTCATGATAAACTGGAAATTATGTGATGTGTGTCGGTGTCCAGGTCAAGCCAACTCCACCACAGCATACATGCAGTGCCGTCAGTTTCTGCACTGCTGACATGACACGTGGTGTACTGCCTCACCTTTCTGTACAGTCCATGTGACACGTGGTGTACTGCCTACCTTTCTGTACAGCTCATGTGAAGGCTCTCCTGGTTGCGGCGGATTCATCATGAGTGTACAGCAGATCTGTCCGCTGAGGTTTGGGCAGAGGTTGATGGAGGCCAGCTTCAAGATCTGATCTTTGACACCGGCAGGGAAGCCAGTGACCTCCATGTAACCGCCACGGCGACCACACTCGCCAACAAAGCCTGCAGCGTAATGAATGAATGAATGAATGAACGCACGTGATAAATCAGTGAATGAAAAGTAATGAATGAAAAATGAATGAACAGATGGATTCAATGCGAGGCTGATAGATTATCATTCTCAATCGATTAGAATTCGTGCCTTTCCCAGTGATCCAACCATGCTTGTTGAGCCAGTGATCTTGTTTGATGCATTACGGATTACGCATGCAACAGCCCAAGTGGTCCGTGCACAGCACCATGTGCGCTGCCCACGCCCACCGCGTATGTATTAAGTACACTCCTTCAGTCGACCACAATCATTCTAATCATTTGTCGGGAGATCGTTGCTGGCATGGTTGAAAAATCCGGTGTCCATAGCCAACAGAGACAGGAACAGCTGTCACTGGCCTCACCTTTACTGATGGAGTGCAGGCTGACGAGCAGCACCTTGCCTAACAAACCCATTTCCGACGCCATGCGCTTGAAGCTGTAGAATTTCTTGCCATCAACGTAGATGTTTGCCTGCAGATTATCGAGAAAGATAACAGATGGGTCTACAGCACAGTCTGGGAACCAACTTAGCAAATAGTGATCTGAGCGGCCGATGTTATTGGTACCTGACGGCACATTCAGATCAATCTGATAATTGACACACGTCATCTATGGATCTGGGGCACTCCAAACATGGTTACAAATTTCTGTTCTCGTCAATGGCGGCGTCACAGCTGCTGGGCAAAGTAGGTGGGT
>QAXH01004975.1:1790-12921 GCA_004335635.1 Chloromonas sp. AAM2
CGTGTGCGTGTGCGTGTGCGTGTGCGTGTGCGTGTGCGTGTGCGTGTGCGTGTGCGTGTGCGTGTGCGTGCAGGCATACTTGTTTTAGAAGGGTTGGGGGAAGGGGTAGGCCGCGAAGAGTTTCAGGGTACGTAACAACGCATATCTTAACTCGCACAGCATCTGCATCCTTGAGCCTTGTAAACCTTGAACACTAGCAGTAACCTTACCGCCTTCAAGACCCTGGCCACTGACACTAACCACGTGGTGGTCTTCGGCGCTGCCACTGCAGGTAACGAGACACTGCTATGGCATAACCGTTGGAAACTGATGGCACGTGCTACCAGGCTGGGCTTCAACGTGATGAGCATTGACACAGGTAGGTTTTCCTCATGTAGTTTCCACATTGAAGGCCATGTGTGTGTCGTTTGACGTCGGGGGCGCTTTTTCGTGCTGACATGTGGCACAAACTAGACTGGAACTCTGCCAGCTCGACTTCCTGTCTTTGCATGTGAAGGCCATGTAACGACAGCAACAGGTGTGGCTTGCCGGTGTGGCAACATTTTCTGGCCTGCCTCCCAGCGTGTTTGCATTGACTTGGGTCTCTATGTCCCGAATCAAGAGCTGCCTTTCCGCCTTACTTCAAGGTAGGTCAAAGGATGATATACAACCCGTTCTGCGCCCTGCATACGGCTTCCCTGATAAAACAAATATGAACAGTAACCAACAACTTTTATCAGGTGCAGCCTGGCAGTGTAGCACCTGGCAGCGTACCATGCCTGGCAGTGTACCATGCTTGGCAGTGTAGGCACAGTGTACCAGCCCTTGCGACAGCAAACCTGCTCACCAAAGTGCAGTTCATGGTGTAATATTCATGTCACAGCGTGTGTCCTACTTACAGAGTGAGAACTGTCACATCCTACATACAGAGTGAGAACTGTCACATCCTACATACAGAGTGAGAACTGTCACATCCTACATACAGAGTGAGAACTGTCACATCCTACATACAGAGTGAGAACTGTCACATCCTACATACAGAGTGAGAACTGTCACCTGTGGCACGTACGATGGGCGGAATATTTCGTGACAATCAGTCGGAATGCAAAATTCTTAGGAAATTACGTGTGAATCTGGCAAAAGCCTGTTACTGCGGTGTATTCATCAAGGACAATTTACGTAGACAGCACAGGTTACACACTGATGCGCAGATTTCATTTTCTTCCGTGATCCGTACCGGGTGCTGAAAGCCCCACCCTTTTCCGGGGTGCAGGTGGGTGGCAAATGGTGTGCGCACCTGGTGTGGAGTCAGGGCCGCAGTGAGTCGGCATGTGGAGTTGCAACAGCGTAAGGGCAGGACGTTTTCCTAGGCGGCTTGTCTTCTGCTGTGCTTTCAGTCCGCCTGTCTTGCCCGCTTTGTTTGCTGAGTTCGTTTTGTTTTCCTGCTCTGGGTAGGCCAGGGCGGTGCCCGTCTGGTTCCATGTCCTCTGACAGCTTCACTGATGCAAACATCTCTGTAGGACAAGCAGCAGTTGAAGTAGTAATAGCTGCTGTGATGCCAGGGGGAGGGCGTTTAGAGCAAAGCCAGGTGGTGTTTTCCGCTTGCTGACGGCACTGCTGATTGTGCTGAAATCCCAGCAGGACGGGTAGGTCAGCACAACATTGGTCAGGACAACATACAATTTTTACTGGTAAGGACAACATTGGTGTCAATGTAACCAGATACGTAGGTGAAAACCCAGACTGGTCAGAGCGGTATCCAACCTCGTCTCGTGCATGGCGTGCTATCATTTGTGCTCGGTGCATCTGGCCCTTCCCCCCTGATGTAATTTCCGACTGGAAACACGGCTTCACGTGCCTACTAGACCCCAATTCGGTATCGACTGTTTGTGGTGTGGTCGCAGATGATGTGTGGACGTGAGTCGGTTTCCAACCCCATGTACTGCAACGGAGGCTTTGTATATGTACAGGTCAGCCACCAGGGGCCGTCTACACTGATAGCCAAGTAGTGAGGTGCAAGGAAATTGGTATACAATTGTACATAGGCTTCTTCTTTTCGGTACCTGTCCGTTGACAGGTCTATGGGGGCAGGCTTGGGGGCGCCACGCTCTGATGGGCACACTTGATTTCGCTCTATTAGATTCTATCAATAGATTTGAATAGATGCTATTTGGGCCATCAGCTCAAGTCAAGTGTGAAAAAACTTGACGAAATTGCCGTTTGTGGGGCGGCGGCGCGCTTATAGCGGGGCCAGGCGCTTATGATGTATCTGATGACCAAGATGCTAAAGTAAACTGGTAAATTTCCAGTACATTCCCCGGTATACGTATCTATACATACAACTATGAACCCAGCTGATTGCACGATGAATCTTTGATTATCATCATGAATGGAATGGAGATATTACCGGGACTCCCGGAGTCCGTGCAAGAATTTTATTGGGCTTCTGAATTTTGGGCTTAAGTATAGTCAGATCAGAGTCTCCAGAGTCTAACCCTGCTTTACACACACTATTACGTTGTTTCTGATGCAATTGCTGTGTGGTGTGGTGCGGTGAGATGTTCTGATTTCCGCTTGTCAGAGAAAGTAAGAATCGTATCGGTTTGCGTATATATTTGCATATACTACTAGATTATATCAGTAGATTATATTAAACTACAATATATACATCAGCAGGTTGTTCAGTTTATTGCGCACAGTATCCAAACGTGTAATCTTCCCCCCCATTTTTCATGTTGAACATTATTTAGCAATATTCAACATTGCGATTTGTACATGGCCTTCAATCCGGGGAGGATTTCTCAGCAGGGGCAAGCGGGAAAGGAAAATAGGTGACCTCAGCCAGAGAGGTGATCGTGCGTACCTATAGGTCATGAAGTACCAAGATATGATCCTCCTTGCGATGCAAGAGGGGTACCCAGGCATTCCTCTGCTGGTTTTCAACGCCTTTACAACGCCTTTACAACGCCTGGTTGTTCCTTGCAAGTGGTTGCAATGTTTTGCCTGGTAAAACACCCATCCAGCCCCTAGATGCTCGTGCTGCTAGGCACCTCTCACTTGTCCATCAGCACCGCCTCTCACAGTAAACGTTTCTTCAGCTGTTCGTGGTGGGGCATGCTTGGAGCGCATTACGACGATTACAATCAAACAATGAATACCAGGCCTGCTGGTTTCCTTGTTCTTTGCAATTCTTTTTACGCTCCGCCTGATTCAAGACCAAACTAGCCCGTAATATTGCCTCACTGATCGTACTGTTCGTTTCTTCAGAATGCACGGCCTGACGGGCCTGTCACATGGGTGTTCAAGGAAACCGCCATGGCTAGCTTGAGGTGGGTGGCATGTGTCAGCAATCATGCATGCTCCATGCACCATGCATGTTCCATGCTCCATGCACGCTAGGGTGAACTCGTGTGTTTGTACTTGCTTACATGGGAAGCCGCCACAGGACCCACAACTGGATAGGCACTGCCCATACGCACCATACACAACCATACACAACCATACGCACTGCCCTGGCCTACCCTGAGCAACACAGCAAAACACGGCTATGCATAATCTGTGTGAATTATGACCCAACATTTGTCGAATAGAGGTGGCATGTCCCATGAAGCATGCTTTGGGTGAACAGGCCGATGTATATACTAAACTACTTTTGTCTACGGCAGAGATGCCGCCACAGAACACGGAACGGATGCGACATGAGCAGGAAAGCAGAACGAACGCAGGGAACAAAGCAGGCGTGGCAGGGCAACTGCAGGCAAAACAGGACCGAGCCGCCTAAGCTCGGTTGATTGACCACTTAAGGTCAAAAGCTAGAGAAAGGGACACAAGAAGGGCCAGGCGGCATAGGCAGTCACGTCCAGGAAGTGGCAGCCAAAAAATTGATGCAGCTCAGTTCGACTTTGCTTCCGAGTTGCAGGATGAGGGCGGGTCTGTTTTGAGCGGTATGAGCGGAGCATGTACAAATAAATGGAGAATATACAGTGTAGATTAAAGCAGTGTCAAGTCCAAGAGGTTGTGTGCGCGTGCATGCAGGATGGCTGATGACAACTACACCCATGTCAGCGAGAGGTCAGGTACCAAGAAGGCATGCCTATCCTTCGACCAGGTGTGCGGTTGGTTTAGTTGGTTAGTTAGGCATGTGATTGGCACGTTAACAACTTGGGCATTGTTTTTACACCAGGGAAGCCGTCAGAGGACACGGGGTCGGGATGTGTACCGCCCTGACCTACCCTGAGCAAGGAATGTTCAAACTCGTGCAAATTGGAAAGGACTGCTGGTACGGAGTCCGAAAACAGTTGCTTGGCATGTGATATGCATATCAACTGAACTCCTGCCGTCTGCTGCTTGCTTCACTCCACTATCAGGCAATGCTTTGCGTTTTTAATCCCCTTAGCTGTTAGTCACGTTCAGCACGCGGTTGAAAGGTGATATGGTTGTGACTAGGTCCGATGTCAGGTGCGTATGGGCATGCGGTCCGCATGTGATGGGCTCAGGCGTTGGGCTCTTGAAAGGCATGCGCTACCGCAACCTCGTTTGGACTTTGCAACACGGCAAGATCGTAAAACCGATTCTTGGCTCCTCCAACTTCATTTTTACTTTTGAAGTTCGTAAATCTCAAATCTCATGTTTGAGGAATCCAATATCATCATCTGTGATATGCATGTGATTGGACCCCTGCTCTTTCACCCCTGCTCTTTCACTGTAATGGCATCTCACTCTGTGGCCTCTCATAGATATTGAGTTGTGCAGTTTTGAGTTGAGGCAATAACTCCTTTTTTTTGCACTGTTTTACATGTTCGCAGATGTGTCTTGTTTACTGTTTATTATTCAATTCGTGTTTTGCACCATTTCACTGTTGATATGGCTGAACCCATGTTTGCAGGATATTCTATACGATGCTCTGTCGTCAGCAGCAGTAGGGCGGCGCATGTTCACTCGAGTGAGTGGGTGCAGGCAACGCATTCAGCAACAACGGCGTTCTCAATTCCAGAGATTTAGTTAAAGTGGTAACTGAAAAAGGAAGAAAACTATTTAATATAAATATGTACATATCATATCAATTGGGCGGCGCATGTTCACCCGAGTAAGTGTTCGTGAAAAGGGTTAGCGATGCAGTGCAGTGCAGTGGTGACCAGTAGGTTACCGGCGAATTCCCTTTCCTCTTGCCCCTGCTGACCAGTCCTCCCCGGACTGAAGGCCATGTATATGTGCATGTACTTACACCAGGGAAGCCGTCAGGCTAAGTAAACAACAACAACAACAACAACAACAACAACAACACATGTTCGTGAAAAGAATTAGCAGTGCGCACGATGCAATGATCAAAGGTATTGGCCATAGCTGACTAAAGTTGGTCATAACTGGCCTCAAACCTTTGTTCCTGTGCACAGTAACCGTTGGTGACAGAGCCACTGTTGCAGGCAGTACGATTATCCACAATAGATTGGTTTCAGTGTATGTAACCAGATATGTAGGTGAAAACCCAAACTTGTCAGGACGGCATCTAGCCTCGTCTCTTGCATGGCTTGCTCGCGGTCACGCTCAGTGCATGTGGGCCCCATTGTTGTAATTTCTAAAGAAGTACACCGTACTGCGCCAAATCTTCTTCTTCTGTTTGCATGGCTTTAGCTGCATGGTTAATGGCATCTACACGGTCCATTTTACGATCCATGGCTTGGTATGGCTGGGTGGAGCTTTCCAACGCACCGACTTTTGTACAACTTTGCTTGAACACGTCAATGGGAGGGGGCAACTTCTTTGAGCTTGTGTTCAATGTCGGTGCATACACCTTTCGTCCTAACAAGCGTCGCAGAGATCTTGAAGTTTATTTTTCATTTTTGCGCCTTTTTTCCCTTCCGCCTTGGTTTCAGCGTTTTTTTGAGCTTCGTAACGCCTGTGCAAAACATAAATGCCATCGTCTTTTTTTATTGCATGTCATTTTACCCCCTGCGGAATCAGATATGAACCGTACGGTACACTACATCTGCATGCCGCCTAGGTTGGGCCATTCATTCAACATCATTACATACCCTATCATGGTTCAGCCACAAGACCAACCAACTAGGCGCTCAGCAGCAGCCGACATCACCACCCTAGACAAGATGCCTCCAGAAATCAAGCACATGCAAGGGTCAGGGCCCTCTGGGAGGTCTACTTTAGAGGACGCCTTCAGTCAAGCGACTGCTCAGTTCTGTACAAGCGGTGCAGATCCCTAAACTGTTTCAAATTTTGTCAACGTGGCTGTCCAAGTAACGGTTGGGACATTTGCATCGTGAGTGATGCAACTGCATGCATTATGTAAAGCGCCTACCCGAAGGTTAGTTGACGGATTGCAGGCACTCAAATTTCAAATTTTAGTGTGGCTTTTGCACTTGGAAATCATTGGTTAGTTTCATTTTACAATCCGCAGGCTGTTGAGGCCTGTGCAGCCAGGAACCACAAGTTCACCAGCCGCACAGGGAAACCGCTGCACGTGGGTCAGGTGTCAAGAAACGGACAACACCTGATCGCCCCACATGAGCGGTGCAAGGTCACGCAGGTGGGGGATGGCGAGGGGAAAAGTGGGATTGCAACCAACAGCCATGTGTGTAGTAGACCTGTTGATGATGTTAATGCCTTTCTTCTCCTTTCTTGCTCAAGGTAGGTCAGGGCGGTACACACCCCGTCCCGTGTCCTTTAACGGCTTCCCTGATGTAGCGAATCAACCAACCTGTTGATGATGATTATGGAATGCTGGCACACGCAACGGGATGCCGTCATGAGTTACCCTCAGCAAGGAATTCAACAGCCATGTGTGGGATGCACGTGGCCTGTCACATGGTTTCGCCACTCGTACTTTTTTCTGTTTTCACATCAGGGAAGCCGTCACAGGACACGGGTCGGGATGTGTACCGCACTGGCCTACCTTGAGCAAGGAATGATCAAACTCGTGCATTGCAAAGGACTGCTTGTACTAGCTAAGAAAAGCGGCAATCAGCAGCACTTGGATGCATGCAACCTGTCCTAAGGCTCTGATCAGCATACCAGAGAAGCGGAAGGCAGGAAGGCAGACAGACGCAGGCTCAAAGGCAGGAAAAAACAAGCCAGACCAGCAAGCCAGCATCTGTCATCGTCAACTTACAGTCATATGACGTTTGTTGTTGCTGTTTACATGGCCCTCAGTCCGGGGAGGACTGCTGTGCAGGTGGACAAGCCAGCATCTGCATTCTGGCAGCAGCCTGACAGGTTGTTTTGCTGCTGCTGCCCTCAGGCGCCTCCCCCTGGCCCCTGGATGGCCCCGGCCACCTCACTGCCAACTACAGACACGACCCTCATTACTGCCAACCTGACGGTGAGCCTCCCAGATTTTTGTCCACATCGTCCATAAGTCAGCCTGATTTTGATAGGTTTGGTAGGTTGGTAGGGACACAAGGCTATCACTATTACTTTGATAGTAGCCAACCTAACGGTGAGAGGGTTCCCAAATTTGCCACGAAAATAACGATCACAATCGATTGGCGACTGACCAGGTCCGCATACAACCAGGTAGTGCATTTTAGCAGTGTCACTCCGGCGTAGGGCATGTGGCAAGGGGTTGGAGCTTTTCATCTCCTCTATCATGTCGTCCACGTGTTCAAGGGCGTCCTGTAGAAGCTTCGTTACAGCCAACTCCTGTCAACTGGCATGCGACTGGCCTGCAGGTGCCCAACTTGAATTATAAGCTGGTAGAGGAGCTGGGCGGAAGGTGCGTGCACGCTTCAAAATGAGTTGGTTTACCTATGCATTGAGCACTTCATATGCTATGGAGTTGAGTTTGGGTAGTGATAGCGATAACACTAATAATAATAATCACAATTACAATTACAACCATGAGTAACAACCATGAGTAACAGCAATTGTATTTATTTTGTATGCAGGTGGGCGAGCCAGTCCAGCGGGCCGTACAGCGCTGACTGGCTCTCCCTCCTGCGCTCAGACTGCCCCCTCTGCCCCTGGTGGCCCGAGAAGCGGCCCATCAAGGGAGGGATTGACACGCTAGGGGAGGTGCTGGGGCCTGGCTGGGACGTGGACAGCGCGACTAGGGCAGTCAGACTGGACGAATTCTGGGACCAGGAAGTGCCAGAGGTGACAACATGATAACTAGTGTGTGCATGTAGCGACACTGCAGAAGGGACCCGTTGAGAACCACCCATTGTGCAGGGTGACTTGCCCAGAGCATGGACCTGCCAAAGTTAGACAAGCCTGGCTCAGGGCAATCTACGGAAAGCTTTTTGAGCGGGTTTTCAAGAGCGGCATCACATGAACACCGCACCATGCATTTTGGCTCCATGTGCGACAAGCACATGCACTGATTGTGCATGCATGTGTGCATAGTTCATGTGCGGTTTAGTTTCAGGATGATCGCATGAGCTTTTTAGACGAAACGTGAGGCACACATGTCAAGCCGTGCTTCCCTGACTGCCTGCCTTTCAGGAGCAGTTTGGCCAGCCCCCCCTATGGCTCGAGACTTCCATCCCTCATTATCGCCGCGGGTGGTACTCGGGGCAAGGCACGCAGGCCCGCCTGCCGCCGCTGCAGGTCATGGGGCACGTGCATGCATGGCACATGATGTGGAGCAGGACGCACAAGAGGATGGTGCGCAAGGTAAAGGACTGTGTATGGGAATACTGTGTGCAGATATGTGTGCCTCACAATAATGTGCCAATTCTTTTTTGATAACTTAAGTATGTGTATTGATAATTTGTGATGCTATGTCAATCTGTCCTAGCCTGCGTATGATTAAGCGCGCTTGAGCCAGAAAAGTAAGCAATGCCGAGGGCCTTCAAACAAATTGCAAAGCCTGGGGGCGCAAGGCGAGTCTGCAAGATGCAAGAAGAGCACAGTAAAGGCACACATTGTTTGCAAAGAAAACGCCTTTTAAGCGGTCACGTGACGTTCATGCCATGATGGCAGGCTGGCATGCAAGGCAGGCCATCATGTATGAACCAGCGTACAAGGCATGTTTGTTTGACCCCTCATCGACTTCCTGATACCCTCAGCATTTGGTTGCGTTGGCGTTGCAGATGCTAGGTCGTTACGACTGGGGGTTGGGATCACGTGTGCTCAATGCCATTGGCGGTTTCAGCGTGTATTCCCACGGGCGCCCTGTCAGGCGCTTGCTCGCCCTTGGCCCGCACATCAACCTGGCGGCTACACGGAATGTCACCGAGTTGCATCAAGTGATAGTGGGACTAATCCAGGTAGGCCTTTCACTGTCGTGCTTGCTAAACCATTCTGTTCGATTATGATACAGGAGTTTTGGGTTTTGTGTGGTATGGGACATGACAACGAGCTTGTCCAATGTAGGTATAGAGAGAGGCCACAGCAAGAAGTTCGACATGCATGCAGTGGCAACGTTACCAAGCCGTGCATGGATATCCCCCTGACCTGCCCGGAGCAAGGGTTAACAAGGACGTGGACATTACTGTATTTGCTTGACATTGATTCGCTAGGTGTAGTAGGACGGCTAGGTGTAGTAGGATTTGCTAGGTGTGGTCATAGGGCAGTGCAAACCGCACATGTCACTTTGCCAAGTGTCAAGACACAGCTAGCATAATGTCTTCAGTTCGTTTCCTGTGTTACTGCAGATGGCAGTGGTTTCGCAGCGCGTACTGCTCGTGCCGGACATTCCCTGTGGCGCGACCTGGCTGCCCCTGCCTTGCACCCCTCCCTTCCTTGACACGTTAGGCACAGAAACCAACGACCGTCGTCCCGAAGCAGTGCCTTATCCTGTGGACAGCAATGGGGAACTGATTGGCAGCTGGATTAAACGTAACAGGGAAGAAACGGTCGCAACAACAGCACAAGTGGATGCTGGTGTTGGTAGCGCCCTTGCTGAAGCACAAACGAATGGCGGTGGTGGCGGCGATAACACTTCAACGGTGCAGCAGAGATTTTCTAGAAGAAGAGCAGCAAGGGCAGATGATTTGTGGGTTGGTGGTGGTAGCGGTGATATTGCGTTTGACAAACAGCAGGGAGAAGCGGCAACGGATGTAGCGGGGGCTGGTGGTGGTGAGGAGGAGAAGGGATGTGAAACCCGTGGGTTGCAGGAAGGGACTCACTGGGTTGGTAATGTGACGTCCTGGGGCGCACTCAGCTATCGGTTCTTTCTGCCCTACCTGTGGGACCCGTCGTGCCTGGAAGACGGTGGGTAGGGCCAATGGGCCCACGTACTTGAACAATAGATATGCTAACTACTTATCTGGCAGCTGTCAAGAGATACAGGAGGTGATTTGAACCGCCCTGATCAATTCTGAGAAAGGAGTACACAGAAAGGCAGATAAGCACAGGGTCGAAGGCAAGGAAGAAATTGATCAGACGGGCAAGCGGGCGGCTGGAGATTCAGAAAGCAGGACTTGTCTTGGGCGTCGTGCATGGACTGCCTTCACCTCGCACCTTTACCAAGAAAACTGGCTTATCGTCAGCACCTATCAAAAGTACTGTGCTTTTCAAGCTTCAAACTGTGGCAAATTGCCTTTAAACTGTGGCGAGGCGAAACCAACCCACCCATTTTTGGTCCTGTTATGCACGTGCAGAATTTCTGGGCATCACTCCACCAGAGTTTTTCCACTGGCTGTCCTTTACCCCTGAGGGCCGGGCCGCCCAGCGCCCATCCACACACGCTAACACCGCCTTCAACCCCGCACCGGACCTGCAGCGAGAGATGATGGCAATGACACCGGACGCACAGACAGGCGCGGGTGGTGGTGGTGGGGGCTTGGCGGATGTCATGGTGGCTTTGCACATCGACCAGGTACGGTGGGAGCATGGATTCGGTGAATGTTGTGTTGCTCTGGCATACATGGTTGGTATGCTCAACCGCGAGGGCAAGGGAGTGAAGAAGTTGATAGGCACCAACAGTCACCAATAGTCACCAGAAGTTGCTTGCTCAGCGGGGATGGATAAATCACTAGTCACCAATGCTCACCAAGATCGCCACTGACCTCTCAACAACAACACAGCATGGGAGACCTCATAGGGCTGAGGGCGCCAGGATATCAGCGGATGCCACATCACTGGATGGCCAATTTCTAACGCAACCTTGGGTATCCTTGGCAGACCTTGGCAGACCTTGGCAGACCTTGGCAGACCTTGGCAGACCTTGGCAGACCTTGGCAGACCTTGGCAGACC
>QAXH01004977.1:6293-16963 GCA_004335635.1 Chloromonas sp. AAM2
TGGATCTGGCTGGAAAAACCTTGCAGGTAACAAACTGTCCTGTTGTCATGGGGACCCAAACTATAACAGACATGCATGATCATGCACAATCCACGGTCATGCACAGTCATGCATGATCATGCACAAGTGGTAGGCAACACCTGACCCAACTGAAAGCCAATCAGAGAAGCCACTCATCTTCAAAGATTCAAGAGGGGAGGCACGCAAGAAGCAACGGGGATGGTAGAGGACTACCTCATGCCATGATGCCATGACTCATCATGATGCCGTGACTCATCATGATGCCGTGCACCGGTTTGAGGAAGGGGCATGCAGGTATGACATGACACAAGGAGGTAGTAGAGGAGGTGCTTCCAGGCACTGTGGGCTGACAATCATTACCACCATCATTGCAGGTCTAGCTGCATTACCGTGGGTTGAACCATGAAAAACCTTGTAATGATGAATGATGATCATGATCATTACATGGCTTATCATGGCCAGACCCACGAAGGCTCTGACCTCTTGTGGCCTAAAGTAAGGTTGTTTTTTGCCCTGCCACCTGGCTGCATGTCTGGCATGATGCGCGTGCAGTTCAAGGCCAGGAATTTTCCCTGCCACCGCTGTTCAGTCCACTAGCGGAAAGCCCTAGCCATCATAGTCATGATATGCCACTTGATGCCACATAACTGGACTCGGAAACTGAACTGTCACAGCAATCCTATGGGTGGGTGCAATCTTGTATCCCAGGGTGCCTGTGCCAGGCGTAACAATGCGTGTGTGCGCTTATGGGCTTTGGGGCGGCGCTAGTAGTCATAGCCAGTGCTGGTTGCTGCTGAACTCCTGCTGTGTCGGTTGCTGCTCATAGTCGCATCTTGTGTGCCGACGTTTTCCCAATCTCGCTAATCCCAATCTCGCTAATCAAAAGGCACAACGCGTGTTGGGCTTGTCACTGCATGAGCTCAGTCAGGGCTTAACATCAGCTGAAGTGTCACAGCATTCGCATCCCACGGTGTTCACAAGGTTTTGGGCCTACCACTGCATGAGCCTAATCATGGCCATATCCCAAGGTGGCACACGGACTGGGATTTGTTTTGGGATGGGAATCTGCCGTTCACGCTAAGTCCTGATCAGTGGCAGGCCCTGCCTACCTCCAGGAGGCTGTGGCCACGTGCATCCAGAGCTCTTTTCAGCTCTAGCATGTATCTGCAGCAAACACCAACAGAAACATGCCGGTCGCCAGCTGTTTCTTGCTCGTGCTGCTGGGCTGCTGCATCATGTTGGCCCTGTGATGGTGCAGGTTGCACACCTGTACTGTTCAGGATAGATGAATTCATACGGAAAGTAGACGGTGAGCCCTTCGAGTTGGAACTTCATGCTGCTAAGCGGTTGTTGCCCAAGGATGAGGGGTGATCCTTGCGCAGAGCCAAGGTTAGGGTTTGCTCAGGTGCCCAGACCAAGATGCCCAGATGGTTTTGGCACGAGCATCTTCTGATGTATGAATAGGGCTGTAGCTTGCAGACGATTGACTGTGCGCCCAGGTCGCCCACCTCCAGGTTTTGCTGTTACGTTCTCGTTTTTCAGCTTGCGCACATGGCCTTGCTTTGCAGCAATCTCCGCCGGGATTCGTCGCGTGCAACCATTTCATCAACATGCAAGGCTGTGCAGCCTGCCGAGGTCATGGCGTTGTAACTGTTCCTCTGTCCCGGGAACGCATCTCATCCGCAAGCTCAGCAACGGTTTTCCAACGCCGCAATGCTCTGCATTCTGCCTCCAGCTGCCGATCACCAATCGGCATTACCCACAGTCAGCTGTCCGGGCGCACACGAAACTCTGTGATTGCTCGCCAGAAGGGGAACCTAGCAGATGATTTGCTCGACTATGTCACAGGTATTGGCATTGACATTGCACCTCAGCACATTCATGTTGGTTCAGATCAGATGGCCTGACACTCAATGTGTGATTGCAGCTGGGTAGGTAGGCATAGGTTAGTGGCTAACACCCAACCACAGCCACTCAACGGAAACATCAGTGAAGCATAGCATACATCCGGCAAACTGTGCACAGTTGTCAAACGCCCATCATCTGTTGCTCTGAGCAAGACGCATGTTACCATGCACTTTAATATTCCTAGTGCCATGCACACATAAACAGTGTTCGGGTTCAATGCGTGCTTCACTGTCCACCTCTCTGACAAGTCGAACAGAAGACGGCTCAAGCATCCATACACAACATCATCATACTCGCATGGCAAAGGACTGCATGAACTGCTGTCATGTGGGCCGGTGTATGTGATGATATTTGATTTTCAATCCAAATGCGATCGGATTCATGTGCGCCACCCTTTCCTTGCCATGCTGCAGCCGGGCCCAAGATGCGTAAGTGGTATGGCCAAGCTGAAAGGGGGGCAGTAGTGCAGGGCGAACGCGAAGACGAGCAGCAACAGCAGCAGCCGCAGGACAGCGAGGAAAATGACAAAGGCATGGTCGTGATGGTCACGGATGCCGACACACCAACTGGCGAACAGGCGAGTTTCAGGGTTTTGTTTAAGCGGGCAGGCAGGCTGAAACAAACACCGTGAATAAGTGTTAGGTGGCTTATTGTATGCGGAAGTCACATGAGGCAGTCACATTGGGCAGTCATATGGGGCAGTCACATGGGGCAGTCACATGGGGCAGTCACATGGGGCAGTCACATGGGGCAGTCACATGGGGCAGTCACATGGGGCAGTCACATGGGGCAGTCACATGGGGCAGTCACATGGGGCAGTCACATGGGGCAGTCACATGAGGCAGTCACATGAGGCAGTCACACTACTATTTTGCATTTGGGTCACACTCGTATTCTGCACTTTGGGTGATGATTTGGCGCAGAGAAAAATAGAACCCTGGCCGGTGTTTTTCAGACGCAGGCAGCATTTTCGTCCTAGCCCACCACAGCTGCCTGAAGCTGTTATGAGACGATTGCGTTGTGCTTAGTGATTGTGATTTTAGGGCTGAGCGAGCCTTGCAACTGGTTTGATTGCTCTTGCTTGTTTACTCAACTGCAGGTTATTTTGCAACTCATCCTCGCCAGGTGAGGCCGGGCGGCTTATAGGTCACATGCACAGTTTCACGGAGTGTCACAATGCAATCAACATAAAAAGCCAAGCCCCCCATTGAGGGGTGGGTGGGTGTCAGACCCCCCGCTTTGAAAAAGAACAAAAGTGAGGTGTAGGTCGGCAAAAGCACTGCATGCCTTTTGTAAAAATCGCTGAGTTATTCCGCTGCTTGCTTTGCACGCATGAGTGTTGCATCGTGAGTTGGACCGCTGGTTTGCTGGCGTCCTAGGATGCGCATGAACACCCCATTAAGCAGCACGTGTTCTTGACTGCAGTGTTTGGCACCTTATTTGACAAATCAAGTTAATATGCACGATGGGAAACGTTGAGCGACGATAGAAAAACGCACTAGAAACCGCTGAGCACATTGCTAGACGTGTGAACATTGCCTGTCAGACGTGTGGCTTCTTATCAACAGCATTTCATGCGAACTTGAGTGGCAACGTCTGTTGCAGCTAATCCTCGTTTCCACTGTTCCAAGGTTCCATTATGAACATTTAGTTTCCATACATATTCGATTCCCAGCTAAGTGCGTTGAAACTACAAGAAACTGACAGAAATCAGACTGAAACTGACCGCATGTTTCAGGGCCGAGGTGCGAATCCTCGTGCGAGACACGGTGGCTGCCCAGACCTCCTACGGTCCATACGTCACGCCCGTTTCCATCGACACTAGCAATCCAGCGCTGCTCAAGCGAGTTCTCAAGGGCTGTAAATCAGTGGTGAGTGAGTGAGTGAGTGAGTGAGTGAGTGAGTGAGTGTCTTTGTACATCTGTATCGTCCTGCAAGTGCAACGGAAGATGGCTCAAGCATCCATACACAACATCATCACACTCGCATTGCAAAGGACTGCTGGAGTTAAGTCCGAAAATTCCCGTCATAACTTGTGATGCTTCTCATCAGGATTTGCCTGCATTTGCAAAAATATTAATAATACCAATATTCATCATAATAAAGTCATTCATAAGTACTGGATATTGGATATGCACCCAGGTGTGCCTGGGCAGGCCAGGGGCTCTACCGCAAGCAGCCAAGGAGGCGGGAGTGGAACACATTGTGTTGCTATCGGCTGTGGGGGGCGCAACGGTGCGTAGTTCACTGTTTACATTCTTAAAATGCCACACAGTAATCCGCTGAAGTATGAATTTCAGCGCTGGAGGCCGGGTTGAGCACATTGTCCTGCTGTTGTCGGCTGTGGGAGGAGCACATGTGCGGCAGAAGGTACTGACACTACCGACAGAGACATGTGTCTTGCGTCACAAGATGGAGCAGGCGCATCTCAAAGCGCATAGCAACCAAACAGGGGTTCCAAGCGCTTTGTAGCAAGGCATATCTGTTTACATTCTCAACATACTTGAGCATTGCCGATAATCACTTAATCATAGGACACGTGCAATGGACCTGATCAGAGCATTGGACGCGTTGTAGCGATGGAGTTGCAGTTAATTGCTACAGGAGTTGCAGAGTAGGTTCCAACATAACTGCTACAGAATTCACGGTGATAAGGCAGCCGTTGATGTGGCAAATGCAAGCGACTTGGGAAGATGCTAAAGATGTGCGGCAGGTGTTGCATGGTTGAGTGCACTGACAGCAAATCAAGGGGCTTCACCCTTATCCTACAATAGAAACGTCTAAGTAATTGGTACAGAAGCATGCTGCACTGATAACTGGTTGTGCAGCCTGTGCGGTCCTCACTGCTGAGTACTGGAGCTGCCCATGCACGACGTTGTGTAGTTTTGGCAGAGAGAGAATGGATGTTGGCACATGGGCCTGGGGTTGTGGTGGTTGGTCAGTTGCAGTGGACGGCTTCTGCAGAGCACGAATTGTCTTCAGTGCACCAATTCAAATGTCAGCTGTCAGTCCACCTTCATGATGTTTGTGGAACTGCTTGACGGTGCTAGCAGGACCAGACACTGTGTGCCACTCCTTCTGTGCGTCAAATCCAATCATGTTCAAACAGCGCATCGTGTGTGCGTTCACAGGGCGGTTTCCTATCATCTCTGTTCAACCGCGAACTGTCAGAGCTGTGCGACCCGGCAAGGGAGGCGGCCGTGGTGGGGCCCGGGCATCAGCACACGATCGTGCGTGTGTCAGGAGTGCGGGACGCGCCCGGCGGCCGGGCCAGCCTTGCACTGCAACCCTTGCAGTCAGGTGTGTGTAGGGGTGCTAGTGTAACTGACATCAACTAATGTTACTAGGCCTGTGCAAAGCTGCCTTGCTGTACAAAGTTTTTCAGAAGAGTCCGGCCCCCGCTGGAGGCCCTAAAAACATCACTAGGAGTAAGTTCACTCACGTTCGCTCAGGTGCAAGGTGTTAAATTAATCATCATCATCATCATCATCATCATCATCATCATCATGAATTGGCATGCATTATTATTGATTTTGGTACGTGCAGGGAACAGGAAATGGGCCGAGGCCTGTGTAAAGGGATCTCACCAGGCCATAGGAACTGCTTTGAAGGCTGGAGGCCGTGAATGTACACGCTGCCGTTTCACTAACAGGGAAGGCCAGCACCTGTGTCCTGGTGCATACACTGCTCACTCACTCACTCACTCACTCACTCACTCACTCACTCACTCACTGACTCATGTGCAGGGAAGGCCTCTGCCAGTGAGGCGGTGTCACGTGAAGACCTGGCATGTGTCCTGGTGCATGCGCTGCTCAACCCACCCCAGGCGTCAAGGGCATTCCAGGTATGAGTCATGGTCTTCATGTGACCACTCGGATCGGTCCACTCACTTGTCCTGTGTGTGCCGGTTTGCACGTGCTGTTTCACACTATAGGATCTTCACAGCATTTCATTTCAGTCACCAGGGCTGCTACCACATGGCTACAGGCGGCTATTCCGGGGCACCTTGGTTGGACCGTTCTTTACTGTAGTCATGTACGGACAGGCAACAGAATGGTTGACGATTGACAGCCTGATTAACAGGCGACATGCAGTTGAGCACAGCGTCCATTGTGACCAGCACCAATCCCATGAGTGTTGGCATGTACTTGGGTGGTATGAGGTGGATGCATGGGCGGATCGCCTAGCCAGTCAATCACAAGATGGATTGTGGGAGTTGCCTTGTGTCGATCATGAGGAGCTGCCTGTCAGGAGCTCCAGATGGTATTGACTGACACACTCCAAGGTCATATGCAGGGATGTGAAAAGTGCCAAGAATTATTGGGAAACTGACCAGCACGATTGGGGTGAAAAGTGCTCAGTCTGGGGCACCTGGCAACCGCACGTGTCTTGAAGTTCTTCACCAATTGCTCAATGTTTTGCAGTCTGACTGCACTGCCAGGAAAATGCAGGCAGATGCCACGCATGGCTTTTAATCCATCCACAGGCCAGGCCGTATGTCACTGACTGCGCAGGCCATCATCATGACCACCATGTAGTCTGTATTCCTTGCCCAGGGTAGGCCAGGGCGGTGCCCATCCCGTTCCGTGTCCGTTGACAGCTTCCCTGGTGTACATTGACATGTATGTTTACAGCAGGGATATGTATACACATCATCATCATGATTGCATGGCTCATCATGGGCCCGCTTGTTGTGATGCAGGTCGTTTCAACCACTCCTGGAACACCAGCCGACTTGGGCTCACTCTTCAACGCATTGGATAGACAATCAGCTTAACTGAAGCTTGAATCTGATGTGTCTGGAAATCCGAGAAATCTGGGAAGTTGGAAAATGCTGGGATTCAGGAAGTTTAGGATTTCCAGGCAGTCATTGGTGGTAACTGTGGCATGCCGTCAACAAGTCCGACAGGCGGTCATGACAGTTTTGAAAACGGAATAGTTTTTTGAACGTGATGAGAGTTGAGTATTCGGCCTAGGACCATGGAAATTGGGGTACTTGGTCGGTGTCCTGCATATACCGCAAAGGGTAGCATACACATCGACCCATGCACATGAACGACACTGAGCGCAGTCAAGGAGGGAGTGCCATGAGGGAGTACCATGGAGTCGTACACTGCAGAAAATCAAACTTCTGCAGCAAACAGTGCATCCACTGCTTCAGCCTGGTAATCCAAAGCAGGGTAGATCGCTGGGCAATTAGGAAGATCCGGCCAATACAAGTACGTACCATTACTGGAATGCTATCCATGCTAAGCCGATGTGCCATTTGATTGGAGCTTTGCAAAATCGTCCTGTCATGCAAGTGTATCCTGGGGAACTGTTTGGGGTCAGTCCGCTTTAACGGTGCCAACCAACCAAGGGCGGCACGTGCAATGCACCAGCAGTTCAAATGCGCAGTGCTCGCGCAGTGTTGCCCGTGCTGTAATCCGTGTGTCTTTGACAGCTCATGTAGGAGGACCTGGGAGAAATTTGGACTGCACAGGGCAGCCACCAGCCTTGTCTGCTTGTTTTCTCGACGCACAATTATTATGAGCGAGCCATACATTAGCAGCCCAGAACTCTAGTCTGGCAAGAGCAAGCTGCCGCCATGGTGGAGGTGCAGGGCAACCCGATCAAGAAATTTGTCATTAAGCAATTCTTGCCTCTTGGTGCGTGAGGCCGATAAACAATGACGCATGTATGCAGTTTAACACGTAAGGCAGTCGACCACACAACACGCGTTCACCGTCATTTGAGATGTTGACGCAAATGCCTCTGCAGGCTTCATCATTGGCGTCGCGTGGGCGCTGATTTGGGATACGCCAGGGCACGACCTTTACGCATGGAAGGTAAGGGCAAGTCTGGGGTGGTTTCTTCGTCGCCTGGACCTGCATACGTGTGGCACCTGCCTTATGACTACCACCTGCATGCCAATGTGCGCAGTCTCCAGGAGGATGGAAAATCATGTCAACAATCAACATCTGTATCATTTTCTTCATCTTCGGCCTCACGCTCGAGACGACAGAGCTGAAAGAAGCCCTCAAAAACTGGAAAGTTTGGGGCATGGGCGTCATCACTATCCTTGTGCTCACATCCTTCACAGCCTTCCTCTTCGTTAACATGGGCTTTCAGCCCAAAGAGTTTGGCATTGGACTGGCCGTGTTTGCATGCAGCCCTACGTCCCTCTCCTCAGCCATCTCCCTTGTCATCCAGGCATATGGCAATGGTGCAATGTCACTGCTGCTCACTGTGGTGACCAATCTTCTGGGCATCATCACCACGCCGCTGTTTGTCAGCTTAGTCTTGGGGCCAGCAGGCAAGATAGACAAGGTTGGTCTGCTGATCAAGCTGCTGGTGCAAATCCTTGTGCCACTCGTCATTGGCAAGGCTATGCGAGAGCTCATCCCTGCTGTCAAGACGTTCGCTCAGAAGTACAAGCTGCCGCTCTACCTTTTCAACAACTTCCAGATCATCATGATTGTGTGGCAAACCCTCAGCTATTCTCGTGACAAGCTCATGCATCAGAAGCTCTATGACATCATCCTCGCTATCATGGGAGCTATTGGCCAGCACTTCCTTTTCCTGGTCATGAACTTCATCATCGCTTGGGTTCTGCGTTTTCCAGAGGCAGAGCGTAAGGCGTACGTTCTCAGCAGCAGCCAGAAATCGCTACCCACAGCAGCCGTGGTTATTGAGGCCATCAACAATCCAGACCTCAACCAAGGCCTCATCACCATTCCATGCATGGTGTTCTACATCATGCAGCTGTTCATTGATTCATTCATAGCGAACAGCTGGTCAGGCAAGTACGAGCGTGCAGATATGCTCCGTGCAAAGTATGCTGACCAGTTGGCTGAGTTATATAAGCTAGACGATCCGGAGTCTGCGCTATTCCTCACAGACCACCCACAGCAAGGCCCAGCAAACACCAGAGGCGCGTCTACCAATGGCGCACACGTGCCAGAGCAGGAGGCAGACAAGCAAGGCTTGTTAACAGGGGTGGCCCGCTCGTAAGCAGCAATCACAGCAGCGATTGTTGTTTGATGGAGGTGCGCGCTTTTCAAGGTAGCATGTGACTATTGCAAGATGGGTCCACGTGTATGGTCGGCCCGTCCACAAGGCAACAATTGCAACGGCAATTATTGCTTGTTGGAGAAGCGGCCAGGCCTTGCTTTCAGCTTGATACCAGCGTGCGCAAGACAGGCTTGTGATCAGTTCCATGCATGGGCCATACATGGCAATGACATGGTGCCTGAACCACGGGCATTGCCAGGAGTAGTTTGTGTGTGCTTGTTTCATTGGGTGTGCTTGTCACGCTACGAGACAGAGCGACCAAGTCTCAGATGCGCGTCGCACAGTTTACGTGTGCGTCATGGCCTTGTGATTACAGTTACCTTGGAAACTATGCTTGGTTATTCAGTGACCGCCATTCACTTGCTGCGTAATTATAGGCGCGCAAATAGCCAGGTAAAACGAAAAGAAGTTCTGGGACAATTTGCAGTGTCACCACTAGATTTTGCCTTTCTTGACTGTGTCCAGCCTTTTTTGCTGCTGATGCCAGACATGTGCAACATGACCGTTTGCATTCTGCCATTGGCAATCTAGGTAGGCGGGGTAGCCAAGCTGCACCAGACAGACTGCGTCCTGGTTAGACTCATGTTCTTTTGATGACGTGCGAGTCTGGGCCTCGAGCAAGAACTCAACAGACTACTGACCTTTGGACACAAACATACTCGGGCTGCTACTATTCACATTCTTTCTTTGTGCGCTTGCAGCCTACATGGACTGGATGCCATGTAATGCGGCTTATCATTGACAGGAGAAAGAATGCCTTGCATGCAATACAGAGGCATTACTGGAAACTCAACCACTCTGGGGCTGGCTATGACACCACTTATTGCAGCAGAACTGCTTCCAGGCTGCATGCAGCACACGATGACATTGGCAGATGTGGCAGATTGAGAGCTCTGGTTTACCTTGATGTATGCTGTCGATCGCAGCACGCGCACCGTCATCACATTGCAAAAGCTTGTCAGAGTACCTTCTGTGTTCCTCCCATGTAGCTTGGCACACCTGTTCGTTTTGCGCTCTGGTCTCCTCAAGCGCTTGCTTACATGGACGAGGTCGCACATGATGTTCCCGCTTCCACACCGTAAACTGACATCATTCATGATTCTCCCATGAGCTGTCCGTGTGCAGCCAGTCGAATCTCTGAAGGTGTGAGGTTGTTGCTGAACCTGGACGATAGGCGCTGGTGACAGAAGCAGGTAGGATGTCTGATGTCAGCGGCTTTTAGAGCATGCAATTGTTCCAGCCAGTCACAGCCGTGAGAAAAGCGTTTGTGCATCTTTGCATCGTGGAGGCAGCTAGTATGATCTGTAGCAAGGTGCCGCAGGTGACCGGCCAAGAGGGAAACATGGGCATGGCATGGCTCCCCACAAGGCAATGCTACTGCAGTGGCAACAAGCCGTGTGCTCGTTGCGTGTGGCCTGCGTGCGGCGTGCTGGCTCAGACATCCCTTGCAAGCCGAGTGTCTCTCATGGCCCTGCCACGCTTGGTGCCACTCCGTGTGCCATGGCCTGCCCCAGTGTTGGTGTTTGACCCACTTGTGTACCATAGAGAGGGTGGCATCAAGGACGAGCAACACACCTCGCCTGCTGTCACAGCCCTTGTGCAATTTCAGATGTGGGCAACGCCACGCCATGGCTGCACCAGCGCCAGCAAGAGGCTGAGTGTGCGTACATTGAGGGACCTGCCCACCC
>QAXH01004982.1:841-12067 GCA_004335635.1 Chloromonas sp. AAM2
TAGGCCAGGGCGGTGCCCATCCCGTTCCGTGTCCTCTGACGGCTTCCCTGGTGTAAATACATATATATACACTTGTTCGTTTTTGCCTTTGGGCCAATTCCTGCCATTGCTCCTGCCTTTCTTCTCCTTTTTTGCTCAGGATAGTCAGGGCGGTACACATTCCGTCCCGTGTCTGTTGACGGCTTTCCTGATGTAACAAATCAATCAAGGATACAGCAGACAGGCACCCCTGCATGAAGCTAGCACCCCTGCATGAAGCTAGCACCCCTGCATGAAGCTAGCACCCCTGCATGAAGCTAGCACCCCTGCATGAAGCTAGTACCCAGATACAAACAAGTCCACCAGTAAGTCAACTAGGCTGAAAGGGGCATAACCAGGAGGCACATGACGCTCTGTTGTTAATCCAAGATGAGCGGTGTGTCTGCTGGACGTGTGTTCGGAAGGCAATGATGTGCATATGTGTGTGCAGCGCTGGGTCTCGTCAATCCTTCTACGACCACTATGTCGTAAATGACACCAGCAAGTGAGTGGCACCAGGGCTCGGCATGTGAGCACGCAATGTTTGTTAACCACTGGCAGCCTAGGTAACACACCTCTGTAACAGCACCTTGTAAAGCAGAGACGCAGCGTCATTCACTTTCGTTTGTTGGGCATCTCATCGGCAATGCAACATCAAGCGAGCAGCAGTAACAGCAGCAACAGCAGCAGCAGTCGGCTGTGTTTTTCATTTTCGCACTGAGCAACTGTGCACCTCTTTTGCCTCTGTCACAAATTACATGAATTGGTGTTGGTTGGCAGGTACCCTACCGAGCTGAAATACAACGGCGACAGTACCGAGATGTCCTTACAGTCACACTTCTGTCTGATTATGGCAGGTAGGAAGCGGGGGCAAAATATTTCAAGGAATGAAGTCAAGAGGGAGGAAATGTAAGAGATAGTGAGGAAGACGGGGAGCGTGGATTTCATTCGTTTGCGATCACTTGTCTCGTATGTGATGAGATTTAGTACCGTATCATCGCAAAAATCCGGTGGAAACGCAAACTAAGTAGATTCTAAGTCGATTCTAAAGAAAACGCGGAAATAAAACAAAAGTCGCATCGGTCGGCGCCGATTTTCTACCTCAACGCAAAGTTAGTCAAAGGACACAGCAGGGAAGCCGTCAGAGGACACAGGACGGGTTGTGTACCGCCCTGACCTACCATGAGCAAGAAAGGAGAAGAAAGGCAGGAACAAAGGCAGTAATTAGCCCAAAGGCAGAACAGGCAGGAACGAACAAGGCCAAAGGGCAGCCGTCAACCCCAGTTGAACCCCTTCGTAGGCAGCTAGAACCTTTCTTCAGTACATTGTGCATACTTGATGATTGCAAGGATTAGTAGCAGTCACAATTTCAACCAAGTAAAGCTCAGCAACGATGAGGGTACTAGCATTGTGTGTTCGTTGTTCATGGATTTTGGGTACTTCTTCTGCGATGAATTGGTTTTAATCGCCACAGCACTTGACTGTATGTCTGTTTCCTTGCAGGCGAGGGCTTTCCCAACACACGCTTGACCATAGCCATGCACACTGCATGCATCCCCGTCATCATCATGGTGAGTCATAGGGTGACATCACGTGGCTGGGTGCTAGTACGACATCACGTGGCTGGGTGCTAGTACGACATCACGTGGTTGGGTGCTAGTACAACATCACGTGGCTGGGTGCTAGTACGACATCACGTGGCTGGGTGTTGGTACGACAGGACAGCGCACAAAGTACAAATACAGTGTGCGACCACATTTGCTGGTTGGCCAATCATGAAATTATCGTCGCGTGCTTCCTTTTCAGGACCACATCCACCAGCCCTTCCACGACCTGTTGCCCTATCGCTCCTTCTCTGTGAGAGTGCCACACGAAGACATACCCAGACTGCTGCCTATATTGAGGTACGTTGCTCAATGCGTAGCAGGCAGCAGGCCAGGGGTAACTACACAAAAAATTGCATCGGCCAAATGTGTCCGCCCACCTGCACACCGCGCATTACTTTGCATGTGCTTTTCACCAACGTATCATGTTACGTGATGTTTGCACATCACCAGTGTGTTATGCTGCTGTGTCTGCAGATCGATTCCAGATGCAGAGCGCGCCCGCCTGCGGCGAAACATGGCTCGGTATTACACTCACTTTAACTGGTGGCCTGAGACCAATGGCACAGCCTACCGCATGACCATCAAATCGTTAAACAGGCGATTACACAACTTGTGGGGCTGGCTGTACAAGAAATGATAATAAATGGGCCGACACTGACAATTGATTCAACAGATCATGCACCCCATAGAGTCACATGAACTCGGAATATGTTCAAGTTACAGTTAAAATCTCTGCTTCCGTTCATTATGTGCTCTCATAATTGCATTCATTATTTGGGTCTGGAGACATACCATGAAATTGCATTTCAAGATGCATGGAATGATGGAGTTTGGACTGGAACAGGCTGACTTACCAATGGCCAGTACGCTTAGTACCCCAAAACAACACTGATATGCTCTGATAAGCACAGCAGATGCAACACTATTATTCAAACCCAATCTATCTGGACGTACGATTGCACTCCTCTTGTTTGGCAAAGGGTGACTGCCACATCCCCACACCTTGCATTCGTTCAAAACAAGCCTTTTTGGAATTTTTGTACGCTTCCAAGCACGCCTTGCTCTTATTTTCCAGATCCTTACCAGCTAGGAGATCCTGATTATAGAGAGAAAGAGAGACCAGGGGTACCCACATATCCAGCTTCTGTTCGCGGAGCACTGCCATTTATAGCTTAAGGTCATCTTTAGGGATTGGGCAAAACGGTTACAGTTATGGCAGCTGTCATAACCAAGCGCAAAACTGACCAATTGAAGTGTTTGTCAATGGATTTGATTTGTTACATCCTCGATTGCCTGCCATGATGTTTACTGCTAACACTTGCTAGAATGCATGCCATGTAGATACCTGCAAGCTGGATGTGACTGCCTATGATCTGGGAGACTGACACGTGGCTGGATTGTAAGGGCTGTGATGTATATCGCATGAACTGCGTCAGCCGCTGGTCACCGCTGCCAGCTCCCATGATATAGCCCAGCCAAAACCTAGGCTCTCCTCACACGACCCCTTCCTCCTCCTCATCATCTTCCACGTCGTCTTCATCTTCGCCAATTGATGCCTGGATCATTCATTTTCAGCCTGGATCAGTGATCCAGTGGTTGCACAGGCTTTTCACAGTTATTGACGACGGCCGCTTTGGGCAGGCGTGCCAACGCAGCTTCCATTGACTGGGCAACTACGAGAACTCTTATGCCGTTCAACTGACACGTCAAGCCTTCTATGCATGTACTGCGTGACACATTGCCGCAAGTATGGGTCATCAAACTGGTCGCGCAGCGCCAGGTGCATCGTCTCCTGCCTCACCGGGTGGATCGCCGCGCACGAAAGTGGCATAGGGCTTGCGCCGCTGCAAGGCCTGTTCACACACGCCCTTGAGGTTGCTGGCACCTATCTGTGCCGCAGTTAAGCGTCAATATCCTGTCAGCAAGGTGGTGTGGTGGTCATGGCCTTGCATGCGGCGCATGCCAGATATCCTTTCTCCGCCAGGCGATCCACCCGGGCAGGCAAGTGACTGGTGCACCTGATGGTGCACAAACAGTTTGATGACCCATACTTGCGGCAATGTGTGCAGTACATGCATAGAAGGCCTGAAGTTCGACTCGTTCACCCAGCCAGAGGGCGGTGCAAGATGGAAATCCCGTCTGGCTATGCCGCCGGCGCTTGTCATTACGGATCGGATGCGCCCTGAAAGTAATGCTGCACATGCGAGCGCAGTGACTGAAGGCAGGTCGCACGCGTGCTCGAGAGATCAAAACGTTATAGAGTGAAGAGTGAACGGACAAGGCGAAGGACTTGCCAGGTTAAGTTTGCCTGCCGAGATCGCAGTAGTCGCAGGGTTGCCACTCAGTAGCCTTGGTGGCTTCTCGGCAGCCTTCCATGGAGCTCTTTTAGTTCATCACGTCGCAAGGAGCCACAAGTCAGATACATGTACGAAAGAGCCAGGGCATAGCAGACGAATATGCTAAATTCTCCTGTTGTTTGGAGTTGTCCGTCGTGGCTTGCCTAGCAGAGTACGATGTGAAAGCCAAGCCTTGATTCAAGTCAACAGTGACGACAGAGTAGCAACTCATTGTGTGGGTTATGTTGACACTTGCGTTAAAACATGCTTACTACTTATGTGTTTTGCCATTCTCTGGAGTTGCACCATGATGAGTTGCCTTGATAGCTGTCCTCAAGCATCGCAGCGGCAAACCAACTTCTTGACAACTGGAGGCACTTCACTCAAGGGCATGGCGGCCTGCCATGCAGCAGTTACATTCAGACTTGAGCCTGGCAAGAAACTGGCACAGCAGTTTGTGTGCGGCTGTCTGTAATGTCTGCGGGACAGGCCAATCACGTGGGCAGAAGTAAAAAGCGCCGGCGGGTGCAACTGCAGCAATGCATGCAACAGCCAGAATGCATGCTGACAACCAAAAACGCCAGCCACAGCTGCAGCGCAGCGCTTGCGACGCTGCTGCGATGATGACTTGACATGGCAGCCAGCTAATTGACACAGGGTACAGCAGTGAGTTCGAAGCAACTGGTACCTAGTGATTAGCTTGCGGATACAAGCGGTGCTTACGTTTGGTGAGGTTGGGGGCCAATGCGTCTTGAACCACACGCAGGCTGCTCATACCTAGTGATTAGCAATAAACCCAACAGCAAGTGTTGAAACACACGACTCTGTGTGCATGCACTGCGTAACTTCAGTTGATGCGCAGATGCAACCACACAGGTCACCGGTTCAGCTGCAAAAGCTCACGTCAAACGTCACGATGACACCGACCTGGCTCATAACACTCCCAGATGGCTCTTGTCTACCGTGCGTGGAGCACCAGGGGTGCGAAAGGCATCGCATGGTACCAAAGACATCGATACTGCTAAAAATGCTGACAGATGGCGTTACTCACATGTGGGCAAGGGAAATGTGGCATACCAGCAGTGCGAGGCATGGCGCAATGCTGCTGTGCAAGGCGCACGCAACAGGCACTTACTAATTGCACACGATTGTGGACCATCAGCACTCGTTCCAGGGTGCATAACACAGCACCACTGATGAAACCCGTGGCAGCTGGCCGTTGATACATGCCATGCAAAATGACGCACGGCAAAGTGTCACCAAAAGAGGAACACCTTGCAGATGGGACCTGACAAGGGTCTTACTGAGCTGTACAATCTAGAGGTTGAAATGCCAGGGCGACAGCTAAGTTAGCCATATAACGGGCAACGGGATAGCATGTCCTCACAATGCCGGACATGAAATGCACAGTACCATCGTGATGTGATAGCCAGATACTTCAGTACTAGAACATGTCGCGTCTTGTTTCTGTTATGTGTGAAGCACGGCAAAAATCAAGCTATGCCTTGACCGGCAGATTCCATACCACACGTTTTATTGCGCTTTTGCTCAGCTGTCTGGAGGGGTCACGCATTGCAAGGGGGCATCGCATCTAAGTGGATCAGAAAGGGTGTGTATGAGCATTGATGCAGCATTAATGAGACACACAAAGGGGCTTGGTCACAGTTTGGATCACGTCTAGACGGGTCAGGATGTCCAGATGAGGTGGCTTATGAAGGTGGTACGGTCCGACTGCAGTTACATGGCAGGCCAAAGGTGCACCCATGATTGGCTGTACATGTATGTTGTACTGAACAGCTGAAGGACAGATAGCTACATGTAACGAACCATAGAATCACCCAGTGGTTTGATGTGCTGCTCCTGATGCACAATTCACTGTTAGATACCATCAAGCGGTGCATGAAGCAGGAAGGACACCTAGCAAAGCATAGATGTTTGTTGGAATGCCGTGCCAGCATGGCTGCAAGAATAATCAAGGCACATCCGCTGTACACCCACACATGCCGACTCATTCCGCTCACAGCTCCAAACAGAATATTGGGTGTACATTGCACAACAAACAGGGTGCATTTTGTTGCACATACCGTATAGACCATATCTCATCACGCATTAAATAATCAACTGTTGGCGGGGTCCCCAACCCCATTTTCGGCCATTTGCGGGGAGTTTGCGGAAAATTTCAATAATTATTTTTGACGCTGCGGGAAATAAAACGCCTTGTCTTGTCGTGCTGCGGGAAGTACTACGCCTCGTCACATCACGAAAACGACGACTTTTGTATTGGAATGAGTAGCTGTGTAGCTCCTAGCAGTGTTATAGCATGCAGGAATCAAAGAAACCAGTCTGACAGCCATTCACATAGCCTTTCAGCTCAACAACAGTGGCTGTGGGAACGCTGCGTTGAATAATATTGATGTCTGGCTGTGTCTGCGGGACGCCTGCGTGAAAGGTAATTAATGCTCTGGTACCTTTGCGAGACCTGCGGAACCATTTTCATGTCATGTCATTTTGCCCTGTGCGGGATGAGATATGTTCTATACGGTAGTCCCTTTCACCCACCTCTGCAGCGGCCATGGAAGGCTCAGTAAGGCGTCCGACTCCGGCCTCCATGTGCTACCCCCCGTCTTCTGCGCCTCCATC
Organism: Chloromonas sp. AAM2; assembly: GCA_004335635.1. NCBI lineage: Eukaryota > Viridiplantae > Chlorophyta > Chlorophyceae > Chlamydomonadales > Chlamydomonadaceae > Chloromonas > Chloromonas sp. AAM2. The sequence goes on from QAXH01004982.1 coordinate 7,443, forward strand.
CAACTGACGTTCCTCAAACAGTGCGTGTTCTTGAGCGGTGTCCCGTGCAGCCTGAGGACCACACAAAACACGTGCAAATCACAAGAGTGCCCAGACCTGCACGCAAAACTCCAGGGCATCAAGCAACGTGACGGGCGCGTTGGCCACCAGCGCTGGCCACTTTTGCATGGCTGATGCAGCCTCAACCATCTTGCTTTTGAGGCACCTATCTGTATCGCGTGTTGGACTTTTGGCCAGATACAGCCTATCAAAAGGCCACTTTTTGCAACAGTGCGTATCAACATGAATCATGATGCGCAGCCGTACTTAACACTGCACCTTCCCACCTGTGGTCCATGACCACCCCGCACAGCTGGCACTGCGAGTGGGGGGCGCCGATCATGCTGGTGACCAGCTTGCGGAAGCCGGGGGAGAGCTGCTGTACGGGTGCCTGGCGCCAGGCGTGGTGGGCCATGTACGCAGTCTCGTTCGTAGAGAGCCTGAGAGCGAAGCGGGACAGTAACACGGCATGAGGTCAAACAACACCCAGAGGAAGAGCGTTGCGGGATAGCAACACTACCGAACAAGGCGGAAAGCACTGCACACCAATGAATTATCTGTTCAGTATGATGCTGTAAGCCCAAATGCCATTAAACTCAAATGCCCATGACCTTGTAACAGCCTGCCAAAGGGTGCACGCAAAGCCATGACAAGACAATGGCCACTCTCATCACTACACCGCTGAGAACGCAGCTGCTAACGCTTGAAAGCAGCTTACAAGCAAAGATTAGCCAAGAGATCAGGCTTGCAAGCTTGCTAGCCTACCCAGGACACACTGCTGCATGTGAATTGGGGCAGTAAGGCACAGCTTGCTTGTGGTCACACAACCCAGAGTCGGGCTGCCACCCAACCAAGCTCTGCCAATTCAAACCCTTCAGACACTCGTCCGTCCTGTATGGCCACAACCATGCGTTGTAGCCCATGCGGCACCACACCTAGTCACACAGTTCCTGCCGCACTTGGTCGCACAGCTCCTGTGCACACTTTGCATCACACCATCTCTCACACTCACGTTACCAGGTACTCCATCAGTTTCTCAGGTGTGCCGTACTTCCTGTAGTCAATGATGCTCTCTGGTGCAGGCACATAGTCCTGCAGACAGTGGTGCAGCCGCAGCCATTGTCGTTGCACTCTCACCACCCCCGGTATCCTTGTCAAGGCTGCTATGCATGGCAAACGACCTTGTCCAGGGGTGTGTGCATGCCTTGATGACATCAACCCCATCAAAGCAGTCAGCCCAGGAACGATGGAAACCAACGCCGTCAACAGTTTGCAGTCTCTTCTTACCTCTACATTGGGCGCACCGAGGTAGATGGGCAGACACCCTGCATCTAGCGCATGCCATATCTTCTCAGTCACATAGTCCTGGGCGTTGCTGTTCTCCTGCAGTAGGTCAGGCAAGATGTTGTAAAAACGGTCTTGCAGCCTGAAGCCTGTGCTGGTGAGATGCAGGCAGGTGCAGCGGGCGGTACGGTGGCATGACTGTTCACGGCAGTAGTGTTAGGTTGTGTTTGAAAATGCACTGGTCAACCCCAAGCGCCTGTAAGTGGTAGCAAGCACACAGCCCAGCCAATGTTCCATGCTTCCTCTGACTGCCCACACCAACTCCAGAGCCATGTCAAACACCGGTCTCTTCCCCTTCCCCTCTTACCATTGCAATGCAGAACTTGTACTGTCTGAATATCTGGACCTTGTTGAAATGGTGGTTTGGAGCCTGCATGGATGATGGAACAGGCACAGTGGGCATGCATGCACAACCTGGCTTGTGCATCATCCATACCAGGAGAGCTTGGTCAGCTTTGCCTCGGTCCTGGCTCTACCCTGACGTTGTCATACACGGCCCAGACCCCAGACATGCACTACAACAATCTCCGCCATCCTGTCTTTGCGATTCACCACTAGGACTGTCCCAACCTGCAAAGAACTCAATCTACGCTTGTGGGAGACAGTCCTAACCCAACCCAACATCACCACCATCACATGTGTTCAGTTATGTATGAGTGAAGGGACATCCACCCACCACACATCACAACCCAACCCTGGTTTTCTCACCACTTTATTTCGCAGGCACTGCCCCCAGGCATCCACTGCTATCTGCTTGAGCCCCATCAACTTCGCCACAATGTCGTTGCGGCCGTTCAGCGCCCCACAGTTGCTGTTGATGTAGGCCACGGCATTGTGTAGCTTGTCAAAACTGAGTGGGGGCTTGAAGAAAGTGCCTGTGTATAAGGCGTTACCATCCGCAAAGTAACCGCTCTGCAACGGAAAGTTGACAGGAGGAAGAGTAAGGTTTGTTCGGGTGGTGGGAGCATGATGCAGAGATTCCAACTTTTCTGTATCCAGATATTCTGTACATCTCAATGTCGAGACAAACCTGAGAATTTAGAATCGGTTTCCGTCAAAGTACAGCTGACATTTGGACCTGAACATGCGTAAAAATTAAAAATAAAACATGCGTGATGTGTTGTACGCTGCGCACCTGAACATGGCTGCATTTCCTGTACGTCATTTCGATGTCAAACTGGTCCATAAAACTCTCGTCATTCAGACAGCTGTAGTACGTGGACGCTTCCATGCTCATGCCCACTGTCAGCTGGTGGGGCGCATCCCTGCATGAGATGCATGGGGAGCCAGGGGTGCATGTGCATGTCGGAGTGCATTGGGTGCATTGAGTTACATGGTGTGCATGTCAGAGTACACGTCGGGGTCCAGTGCGACCTTGGCATGCGTCAATACATGGGCAAGACACTTGAGTGGCGATGGAAACCTGAACCATGCATGGCTGCAAGTGTGATGACCGATGGCGGTACACCGGGTACAGATTGCTGATGCTGATTAAGCCTGCAAGAAATATTCATGTTGCTGCCCCGCTGCCCACACCTGTTGATTCTGCTTCCACATGCACTGGGTAAATGGTACCTGCACACAAAACGCACATGCGTTACTACTAGCTGTAACAACATGCTGGAGACAGAGGGCGCCAGTGGGGCAACAGTTCATTGCCTTGTCCATACACGTCTTTGGACGTGCTCATACGCACTGCTTCTGTGCATGCAGGTCGGGAGGTGGTGGATAGCACCGAGGCAGTTCGACAACGCGCTCCTTCAAGTCATGCAGGCAAGGGGCGGAATTGGTTGCAATAACGTGGGCACAACAGGTGGCATTGGCCATTTGACATGACACTCTTTTGGCCATTGACATGACACTCTTTTGGCATTGGCCATTTGACATTTGACATGACACTCTTTTGGCATTGGCCCAGAAAGTTTGTGTTTGATCAGCACCCTTAGCTGTGCAACTACGTGTGGAGTAGACACTGACCAGAGGGCATCTGCGTCTGCTGACTGTTCACGAGTCTTGTCAACGAACACACATCCAATCTTCTTGCCCTGCGTGAGGCAGCAAGTGTAAGGGACTCGACCCGCATGACCATTGCCCTTGGCAGGCAAACCATGTGTGAACGCAGGTCAAACAGAACAAATGAAATGCACACGCATGCTGAGATGGGAGACGCCATTGTCTTGGTGCATGGGTGTAGAGCATGGGGGTCTACTCGCCTGGTAGACGCAATCGTCGACTGTGCGAGCGTAAGGGCCGAAGAAATGGTGCGTCTTGACAGCCACAATGACTGGAGCTGCCCATGCTGCAGCTTCGTCCGCAAATCTCGATGCCAAGGTCAATGTTCGCCGGGATTTCCAATTGGCCTCCGGTATAAATTGACCTGGCCGCAATGCATTGGCCACTTGCGTTGAAGCCAATGCAATCAACAATGCCAGTGTCAGGCACCATCTTGGTTGATGGCACCTCCCCATCTGGCCACGTCCACCTGAACAAAACGTTAGCTCAGCATCAGTATCACTTCAACCTGCGAAAATTGGTGGTGAGCCGGGAACAAGGAAGCTGGCGATCTGTAACGCGGTTACTTCCTTACGGTCGGTTACTTTTTATGGTCAGTGTATGACTGGACGAATGGCAGGAAATTCGGGGCCAATGATAGCTTTGTCCGCTGTGAAGCTTTGCCCTTCTGGCCAGAGCATCTGTTGTACTGGACGGCATGCTTGATGATAACTGTTCTCGTGTGGTCGGGCCCAGGATTGAATGGCTCATTAGCGGCCAAAACTTGACATTTCAGGCCGCAGGTTCTACCCCCAACAACGCGATTGCCTTGCTGCTTGACACCTGCCAGGGGCAGTGGCCTCCGGGGAGGGTTTGGAGGTGCATGCTGCCGGTCTGAGGTCTGCATCATGGGCATCATGGGCAATGCCCCCAGTTGCGCCTGACGTAGGCTGTATGCTGTCTAGCAGCTATCCTCACACGCTTGGCCGTGTGCCCACCGGGCTTGCGAGAGCGCGCTGAGAGTGTTCTGCACCCAAAACCCTGGTCAGCTTATGCACTTTTAATAATGGAACTTGCAAGCTGAACTTTGCGACCCGGACGGACGTGAGCACCTTGTCGCAATGTGCCAGACGTAAGCTACAAGCAGAGACACATTTTTGCCCCTCACCATGGATGGAGACACCCTGGGTGAACAGCCATTTCGCAAAATCTGACGCTGAACATTCAGCGTCGAAAACGGTCGAAGAACG
>QAXH01004985.1:413-26610 GCA_004335635.1 Chloromonas sp. AAM2
TACAAACCGTGAATGCCCTGCGGGGACACCATTAACCTATACGTACGAGGAGGGTACGAGGGCGGCACAGGAAGTGCGAGGGCTTTGCAAGGAAGGGTTGAGGGGGATTGCAAGCACGGTACTAAGGAAGGGCAAGGTTGTTGGGGTGTGTGTGTGTGTGGGTGGGGGTGGGGGTGTGTGGGTGGGGGTGTTTACATGGCCTTTAGTCCGGGGAGGACTGCTCAGCAGGGGCAAGAGGGGGGTCCCTGCATGATGTAGCCTAGTGGTAAGGTTGTAACGATAAAAACAGAACCCTGGTCTCCCTGCTGGTGTTTGCAGGTACTTGTACTCGCTCTACTTTTCCGTGAGCGCTTTTGGCGGTTTTGGTGACAACGACTTTTACGTTGCCTCCCCTGCCGAGGCCTTTACCATGATTGTCTACCTGCTGTTCAACATCGTGCTGCAAGCATACATTTTCGGTGAGCGGGTTTTGGCCAGTGGCTGTTTGTCTTCCCTTCCCATGGTGGGCGCTGATCACGTCAGGGAAAGCGGGTTTGCGTGTGCCAGGTGAACGAAAGGCCGCTGCAGGAAGCGGTCAGGCTACACTACGCAAGGTCGATACAAGCTCCAGAAACCGTGCCAGCATTCCCATGTGTTCCCTGCTCCGGCATTACCTTCCTTGTCTTTTGGCCTTCCGTAATCCCTATCATTGCCATTATCATTATGCAACTATACGTAAGCACTACCAGTCAAGCTAGGCAGGCCTGTTGTAAAACACATGCGCGACCGTTTCTATCCGTTACAGGTACCATCACCATGCTCATGGTCAAGAGTGACGAAAAGTCAAACGTCTTCCGAGCACGCTCAGAGGCGCTGAAAGCATTCAGTGAATCGAACGCCCTTCCTGACAGTCTCACCACGGCCATGGTAAGCTAACTGACTAGCAGGTTCAGTGACAGGTTGACTGCAACTTGCTCACGTGTGCGTGTGCCTCGCCTTTGTCATGAGACACGTGGAGCTTACTCTCGGTCAAACCGACCAACCAACCGACCAACCAACCAACCAACTGACACACTTGATATGCGTGCACTGCAGCGGCAACATCTGGAGATGCAGTATTCATCAGAGAACGCATGTGACGATCAGGTGAGACTACGGGATGTTCTGACTAAATCAAGGAAGTTTGCAGTCTGAATAGCTGGGCAAGTATGTGGATTCGGAACATGTGAATACTAAAACTAGCACGTGACAGCCACAGCAATTGTCACTGCCGTTCACAAACGTCATGAAATGTCCAGACTGATCTGAATATGAACTGGCATGTGACAGCCATAACCGCTGTTTTCAACCTACAGGTGCTGGCCGACTATCCTGCGACTCTAAGGCGCAAGGCATTGCGCCACCTCTATGCGGATTGCCTGAGAGCTTGTCCCCTGTTTCGAGGGGCAAGGGCACGGTTTCTGGATCAGGTTCTGGTCACGTGCAGGAGTGAGCTGTTCATGCCACACGTGAGTGACTGAGTGACTGAGTGGGTGTGAGAGGTAGAGTGACAGAGTGACTGTGTGACTGTCTGTGTGTGGGACAGAGAAGGAAGAGTTTGTGGGAGAATAGAGAGACAGCAACCGCATGTGTGCAGCACTGTCTTGTACATGTTACATGCCTCTCTGTTCTTTCACATGCGCATCGTATTCAGGGTTTCCCAGATTGCTCTTTTACATAATCCGGGAATACACAATCGGACGCATTGGTCCATCCTTCCCTATAGCCACTCCACCCATGCTGTATTGTTCCCGATACTCTGAGGGATACGTGAAGTGTCTTTCCGTGCCCACAGGTGTCCATCATATCCGAGGGCGATGTCGTGTCGGAGCTCATGTTGGTGGTCGACGGCCACGCGCAGGGTGAGCGCTTTTGTAATCATAGCACTGATGATTAAAAGAGAAATCAGATCAAAGTAACAACCACATGTAAGGTGAGCGGAATTAGGGACAGGCATTACAGCACCGATCGGAAATGACAGAATGAAAGCATGGGTAGTGCGCGACGGCTGTAGCGGTATCGGGTCCTCAGTATTGTCGACGAACAGGAAAACCCTTGACCGCCTGCAGCCAGTTCTGCCTGTCATCTCACAGGTTTCCCTCCCGGTTGTCACCATCCGGACCTCCGCCGTGAAAGTAACGTTCACGTGGTCGACATGGCCGCCAAGTCATTCTACGCGGGCGCCAACAAGCGAAAAGCCCGAGCCAGCATGAACGGGGCAATGCTGGGCCTTGGAGGTGAGCCCAGCCATTAATCACTTGATGCACATGGCCTCGCTATCTGCCGCCAACAAATCAAGCAAACGCGCGACAGAGTGCGCAATCACTCTGTTTCATTCGTTTCCTATTTGCAGGAGGCACAGACGTATTTGATGGCAGTTACCCGGCTGGCAACAGCCGGCGAGGCAGCATATGCCAGTACGGTCCACAATGGAACAACTCTGGCCACAGCGCGGACCAACAGGATTTCCAGCTCAAGCGAGGGCTTTCAGGGCAGGCCAGTCGGAACGGCAGTGTCACGTCCATGCCAGGTTACAGGTAAAACAATGGTATGCCTCCATCACATCTGGGGTTAACAAGTTATGTGTAAGTTTTGCCAAGCATCTACGATTCTCTTTGTAAGATTTGCCAAAATCAGCACCTCATTTTGAATGGCATGCAGAAGATGCGGTACATAACCCTACGCACAACATGCCAAAACGCACAGGCGTAGCACGTGCAGTACATGTACCTTCTGATTAAGTCGTACCTTGCCGCACCCATTGCCCTGCAGCACATCGTATGAGGAGTCTGACTGCATTGGAGCCGTACCCTTCTTCACAGGTGTGCATGCGAATCCATGCAACCCATGCATGCATGCACCCACTGAGGTGCTCACGCGCCATGATGCACATTCATGTTCCTAGGTATGCTCATGCTGTCATGCATTTTTGTGCATATGCTCTTTTGCTCGGCAGAAGTAGGAGGCTAGAATGAAATCGACAACTGCCATGGCACTGACTTGACAAAGGCTGCCACTATGGTCCATGTGCTTGCAGATACGACTTGCATCGAGAACGTGTTCTCCGTTACGATGACACGGGTGCGTTTGAAAGGGCAATGGTGGAGCAGACATCCGATGTGTTGTCGGCTTGTTTGCTGCCTGAAGGTTTGCACCTGAAGGCTTGCTGCCTTGTGTGTTGAACACTGATATGTTTTGGCGTGTTGGCAAGAAGCGTTTGGTAACAGCATTGTTTGACACGTGTGGCCGCAGGTTATTGTCCTCAGCAAGAGTGCGTATGATGCCCTCAGTGCTACGTACCCTCAACAGGTAACTGAAACTGGTAACCGACACAGTGTCGCACTGCATTTTGGAATTCTACGCCGGACAGACATTGTCGCACACAGCTCAAGTGGCAGAACCCCGTACCGTTATAGAACCAATGGTTTGGGTTGATTGATGGTCTGCCTGCGCTTGCAGGTTCGCCTTTTGCTTGAGAATCTGAAGGACATCGCCGAGGCGAACTTCTTCGCGGAGTTTGACACGGGCGCGGCGATGTCCGAAATGGAGCCCGATCAAGCGCTCCAGCTACGCGCCGCGCTGACCTCTCCCACTTCGTTCACGAATGGCCACGCTGAGGCGGGTACTCACGCCGTGCCTCACAACACGGACAAGATGATGCAGAACCTTGCTGGCAGCTTACCACCGCAGCAGCGCATGAGGTTGGAACAAATGGACCAGCTAAGAAAAACAGGTGGGTGCTAACAAACCATCGAGTCTCCAGAGTCTTTCTTCTTGAGGACGCGCCGCTCCAGCTACGTGCGCTGTGCTAGTTGCAATCCGACACCGACTGGTCAACGCTTGTAATGTTCGCCAGGTTTGAGTGTTTTCAGCCTGGCTTTGTTCTTGGGACCTGACAAGGCACATTCTCGTTCCTATTGTGTCTGTGAGCGCAGTGTCGGAGTTCAGTCGCAAGCAACGGGCTTTGCGAATCTACGAATTCCTCTTGGCAGCGTCGCAAGGGGATCTGCAGGCGATGCGCGCGCTTATGGCCCAAGGGTGCGGCTTCGCTCCAGTTGCCATATGTTGGAATGCGTTGCCCTGCTTGCTCGTTCATTTTCTGCTGTGTCGGCCGGCATTGCCTTGCACGTTCAACGCTATGTCTGCGTTTGTCCGTTTCAGGGTGAAACCCGGCAGTGCCGACTATGACCGCCGTAACGCTCTGATGGTAGCTGCGCACGAGGGGCAAGACGCAGCTGTGCGGCTGCTCCTGAGCCTCAACGCACCACTGGGCGGCAAAGATGCCTACGGCAATACAGCGCTGTAAGTGCTGCGGTTCCCTCTGAAACAAACTCACATTCGTCACCCTTTGGGCGAATACAAGACAAAGAACGACTATCAGGGCGGTCACAAGCCTGGTTAATCTGCAGACTGCAGTGTCAAAGCTTGATTGGCATGCCAGTTGTTTGCATGCCCTTACCTGCAGGTTCATGATCAGTTCGCGTTGAGTGCATGTGGATGAGGAGTCCCGTGTCGCATGTATAACCACGCGCTGAAGCACCTGGTGGATGATTCACATTTATCCCTTCTCGAACGTTTCTTGCAGGTCTGAGGCCGTTATGCAAGGCCACGACCACGTGGTGAAGCTCCTGGTGGACGCAGGTGCTCCCCTGGGCATGGAGCCCTTGGAAGGCTTTGGGGCCCTGTGTCGGGCAGTCATAGACGGGGACACCCAGGTGTGTGCGGCCAACCAACTCCAACAGTGTATTGAGGTCAACAGACGGATCCACCTCAATTTCAACAGTGCATCCATCCTTGAATCAGCACGAGCCGATGTACCAACAGTCTGCAAACAGCCTGTTGGTTAGAAGCCCATTGCATTCTCAATCAGCACACCAACCGCGTGTATGCATGATGAGTAACCGACTAGCACTCTGCTGCCTCACTCCTCCGTTGGCTTCTCACTTTTACTTTCTTCAGAAACCTCAAGCGGTCAAACGAACAAGTGGACTTCACAGTCCTTCTTACATTGACCTGAAAGTTCACCTTGCCCCACCCAGAATAGGTTGATTACCTGGCTTGCCATCTCATCTACCCATCTTGCCTCACTCATCTTGTCACTCTCCCATGTTCTGCTCCGCAACCCAACGCCTTCAGGTGCTGCGTCGGTTACTTTACGCGGGCGCTAAGAGTAGCTGGGCGGGCTTTGACGGCCGCACGGCGCTGCACGTGGCAGCCTCTGAAGGCAACATGCAAGCGGTAGGTGAACGGTTGGGGTTTGCATCATTGCATCTGGACTGCAGCTGGACGTGGTCTTTTAGCACTTCTACAGCCACTTAGTTTCCGATCCCAATGCTGCATGTTTACCACTCGGCCACTTAGTGATACTCATTAGTGATACTCCTTAGTGATACTCCCACAGCTCTTGGTTGTAGCATTGCCTGACATACACGTGACGCAATCTACTGACCGTTCCTGTCTGTTTCCAGGCCCAGCTGCTGGTTGAGTTTGGCCAGGCATATGTGGACGCCCGGGACAGATGGGGTAGCACGCCCTGTGAAGACGCATCTGAGGCCGGCCACACGTCAATGGTGGATTACCTCGCATCATTACAGGCAGAAGTTGATCAGGTGCGCGGCTGGAATGATCAGTAAAGCACGGGCAAGAATTGCACCGCCCCGCACTGCTCGTGATTTAGGCGGAAGTTGTCGAACTGGGCGTTGTCCCAAGACGTGGGACAAGCATTTGAACATGCTGGTCAATGCTTGTGCCACACACAGTTGCTTCGACCTGACGACTTTGCCGTCTAAAACGCCCAATCCAGCGCCGTTAAAATGCGTGAGGCAAGCCTTTGAACAACATGCTCGTCAATGCTCGTGCCTCACACAGCCGCTTCACCCTGATGACTTGGTTTTGCATAATCTAGAACCGCTTTGGTCTGTCTGTGCAGGGCTTGAGGCCCAGCTGGCGGGAGACCCAGGAACACAGTTCCGCCGCCGCTGACCACCACGTGGGTCCGCCCAACGTTCCCAACGAGAAACGCCGCCCCTCAGACGATGCGAATGGTCCTTCGAGACAAAGTGGTCGTGTCACCCACTGCCCAAGCCCATGCAGCACTCGCCGTGCAAGCATGTCCTCCACAACCACGAGCGTGGGCGTCAAGAAACACAAGTTGCCATCGAGGGTGCAGAGCAGTGTAGGAATGCTGCCAGCGCGCAAGACATTAGGGGCGTACAGGGCCCCTGCGGAAGATGAGGAAGAGGATGAAGAGGAAAGAGCGATAAGAGAAGCACAGGAGCAGCAGGGAATGGCCAGGACTACGCCTGGTAGCCGGCAGGTGTCGTACAACGGCATGCAAGGGTTTGGAGCGGCGGAGACAGGGATGCGCAGTGGGGCGCGGAGCCTTGCAACAAGCGGCAATCTTTTGGCACATGGTGGGGTGCATGGACTGGGTAGAAACTCGTCCATGCGTCCGGCACAAGGGAGGGCAAGTAAAGACTTCGCTCTGGCAGCCGCAGGGGCTAGGACGCGCCAGAGCAGAGACTTTGGAACGCGCCAGAGCAGCACGGAATTCCGATCGTCAGCGCAGCGCCCACGAGTGGGTACCAGGGATTCACGGCCCTCAAATAGGACCCGAGTACCCGAGGCAGGCAGGGACGATGGAACGATGGCAGCCAGTGATTTATCGATGGCAGTCCTAGCAAGCGAATTATACAGCCTTGGAAATAGCGGGAAAGACGAGCAGCGAGGCAGCGCAAACACTGGCATGCAAGAGACACCACTTGTACAAGCAAAAGAAAGCTCCCAGCTCAAAGCAACAGCCCAACCAGTGAAAGCCAGTATTGAACTTCTAAGGCAGGCAAGCCCGAGCAAACAAAACGACGAACAGGTGGGTATCTGACCACGATATACATGGGGTGTTCGTGTTGCACATTAACATCGCATGTCAGCGTGGCGTTCACACCCTTCAATAGCGCACCGCGCCTCAGCTGCACGTTCTAGAGGCTGCATGGTGATGCATGGTCGGTCAGCGTCAGTGGCATAAGTGTGCTGCCGTTGCGTGCTTCTGGTTTGCTTCCTTGCCTTTTGAGCTGAGGTTAGCTGCAATGCCAGGGCATGCCGAGTTAGGGCTCGACAGGAACTGGAATGCAATCCAACCAACAACCGCTTTGATGCACAGGTGCCACGTGAAGATGGTGGCGCGGCCAAGGGGCTCGTTTCTGCTTTGGAGTCAGACATAGCTGATTTGGTCCAGCCGACAACATCCATCAGTTCAGCCATCGTCCGGCAGATGATGGTCAAGCAGTTTGTCAAGTCGCTTCAAAAGAAAGCCGGACGAAAAAGCATCGATGCCCAACGCAAAAGCATTGATGCCAATGGTGTCCCACCCGACGCCGCACGCTCTACCACACCCCCGGTACCCCCTCTCGACCTCAGCACCATCAATCAGGCTTCTGAAAATGGGGCTGTCGCAAGTACCACAGCAGTACCAGATGTCTCCACTGCGCACGCCACAGCAACAAGCTTGGCTGCTGCAGTAGAAACGGTAACCGCTGCTGCACCACCTGCTTCAACCAGCAGAGCTGACGCTACACCTCCAACGGCGGATCCAAGCGAAATTGACCCACATGACTCCGCCCGGACATCTCGCCCTGCCGGCAACCCACCCACTATTGCCCAGCTGCCTTTTCCCAACAGCATATCGCGAGCACCCACGTGGTCTAGGCCCACCACCACGCAGGGTGGCCTCAACGGCACAACAACGGGCGCCCTCCAAGAAGCAAAACCCATCGGTTTCAGAAGCAACGCAAACTTCAAAACCGATCTGAGCGCGAACAGTGGCTTCCTTGGAGGCTATACGATCGCAACCGATCCTCAGCTTGACGTCAGCCCACGTAAACCTGACCCAGAGGCGAGCTCACCCTCAAAACACCACATGTCACTCTCGGGTCGAGCGGTGGCTACGCTGCCCCATTTGCAACACACCCCGGAGGTACGCCAAGGAACGCCGTCCGGCACACCGCGCCCTGCCATGCTCGACCCGATGTCGCACCTCCCCATGCGACCGCCGGCGCGGATAGGAAGCATGCAGAGCGACAGTACCGCAAACGGGTCCTTTAATGCTGGCCAGCTGGCTACCATGGATAGCCTTGAGCCTGCTGCCTTGCCTGACTCTGCTACTGCTTCCAAGGCAGCAGAGCCTACACAACCTCAGGGTGTGAAGTCCCTGAAAATCTCGGGAGCACCGGCATCAGCAGGACACCCTTCTAAGCCTTTGCTGGGTGGTGTGGTGAGAAGCAACTTAGGCCAGTAGACACGGTGGACTGCCACTAGTTGCTGGGCGCATCGCCCTCATGTGCAGCAGGTCACGGGGACGAAAGCCATTCTGCTGCTTCACTGATGGTCCTGGCTGGAGCCTACCCGGGATCCAGCGTGTGGTCTGATGCCAGAAGGGCAGGGCAGGCCTCCAATCACGGCAACTCACAGCTCGTTTTCTGGTTGCGGCTTTACGGTTTACGGCTTACAGCTGAACAGCTCAGTAAAGCTCGAGGTGAAAGTGTAACCACCCTATTCAGTGCATTACAGTGGGACAGTTCAGCGGGGGACCACACATTTGCTGCAACAGGAACCTGTGGGCAATGAACCAAACTCCTTGCTAGTAGCAGTACATTTCCTAAGAGTCACCAGCTTTCTAAAGACGCACTCTCGTGCGGCTGTTCCCTTGGTTTGGTCAGCACTTGTGCACGCTTCTATTGGACTGGAGTACGGCAAAGTGTAGAGCATGTTGCTTGCACACTTCAGCAACAGCCTGGGTGTTGCGGATTGTGTGCAAGACTGAACGTCATAGGGGGCATGCAAATATCAATGCTTGTTTGGTTCTTGTGCAGTACTACTCACATGCTATTTTGCTAGTCAACCCAATCGAACCATGGGACACAAAGTGAGTGGTGAGTGCGAGGAACAGTGTGAAGCACGCCATCAAAGAGTGACACCGTGCTCTATATATGTATTTACACCAGAGAAGCCGTGCTCGAGACTGAGTGAGGAGGTGGGGGTTCAGTTAAACTGCAACTGATGCGATCAGAAGTGCTGCCCGTGCAGCATGAAGGGGGATCCTTGTTGTGCCGGGAGTGAGAGCAGTGTGAGACGGGTGAAAAACTGCTGCTTCACCAAGCCAGGTCCGGTCGGTTTTTTGAAGGCATTTCTGCGCTATGAGCTTTTCCGCCTTAAGCTCGGCGCTAGATGTAAATCCAAAACCTTTGGACTTCAAGCTCGATGTGCATGTATGTGACTCTGACATGGAGTTTTGGGGCAGCGTTTAGCATGCAAAAGATGTGTTGACTGCCACTCTCAAACCCGCTTGCGAGATCAACGATCCAATAAACCATGAGCCCTTAGCATGCAAGGTGTGGCCTGGGTGCCAATGTTCAAATGCCTGGCACCAGGCAAAATTGAAAGGTCCTGGTTTGATACGTTCAACTTCAAGGTGCTAACAGCTATTGACGGTGGCCACCTGCGTTTACTCGAGTTGAAATTCGATGGGCCAACCTGAGCTGTGCTAAGCCCCTCTCACATAACGATAATCTGTGGCCAGGTCCGCCAGGTTTTTGCCTCCTTGTTGCAGCTAAACGGCTCGTCTTCTACGGCTTGTATCTGACGAAATCTGCTCCGGCTTTAATCCTGCATGCTCTCAAGAAATAAGCGCGTTGTAGTGCATTTTTACATTTTCTTGCCGCTCTTTTTGTTCTGATACTTTTCACATTGTCCTCTTTCGGCTATGGCAGTTACTGTCACTCATTCACTAACAAAGCTGCTAAATGTTTCACGCACCGTTGCATTCATTACCTACCAGTCTGTGCTGCATACTCAGTGAACCTGTGGGATTACTCATGTTTTGCACTCTCTAGCTTCGTTCCAATAAACTGGCGCATGGTTAAAATGCAGCCGTGCCATAAGGCGAGATATGAGCATGGTTTGGTGCGTGCTCTGGGCGGTTTTCATGCCCAGTCTGCCTATGTAACTGTAAACGCTTGTGCTCTCTTTGCTACAAACACGCCATTTGGGTCATTTGCATGCACACCAACAGCACGGACTGGCCAATATAGCTTTGCCGAACAAAGAGACAGGATTACAGGGAGAATTAAGAGGTGAGGCTTTTGTCATCACGAAGGACTTGCCGAGCCAGCAGATATGAATTAACGCTGTGAATTAAAGCAGAGAGGCCTTTGAGGCGTTCCATGGGAAGTAACATCATGACAAACCAACACAACGCAAGGTCACGTGGGCCATAACGTCAGTAACCACAACCCTTCCCTGCTGACATCTGCTGACATGACACGTGTTAATGAAAATACACCCACTCCTACGCCACGCACCAGGGCATACAAACGAGTCTGCTCCTGTTGCAATCATATAACTAACAACGAAATCAAGTGGTCGGACTCTAGACTCCCTATAAGTGATACCCTGGAACTAAAACAACGCGGAAAGGGAGCCTCCCTAGACAATGTGTGGTGGTTCCAGACCACCAAAAAAACGTGCGCATGCTAAAAACGTACATTCTACCTGCACATTCTAACTGACTGTGCCTGTGGGATGAAACACTGCCTCTGGTGTCGGAAATTGATGAGTGTGTTGCTGGCTGGCTGTGAAACTGTGCACTCACAATCCTGATTGCAAACCGCTGATAAAATGGGGACACGCCACAAGCCTGAGCAGGCCAACGTAATAAAAGGGAATTTGTGCCCTCACATGCTGAAAGGGAACCAGTGCCTAGTCAGCAAAGGTAGCAAAGGTAGCAAAAGGCGCATTGCCTTCAACAACTGAGTACGTGCCCTCACATGCTGAATGGGAACCGATGCCTGATCAGGCAAATGTAACAAAAGGCGGATGGCTTGCAACGACTGAATACGTGCCCTGACACGCTGGTTACCTGATCAGGTCGATGTCCTAAAAGCGGATAGGTGTTCAAACAAGGCAATTCATGACGTCAGGAAATCTCCAACAGTTATCAACTCCAACCGTGTATCCATACTTCCAAGCATGCCCAGATACACCACCATGCAGTAGCTGCGGCCCACCACGAGAGACATTTGACCTAATTGTGAGCGGATGGCTACACCATAGAGTTGACTGATCCCAGCTGCAACCAGACAGTCTTGTGTGCCTATGCGGCTGTGGTCAAAGCCGCCTTCAGCACCTCTAAACATGGTCAGCTCTCGAAGCCCGTATGTACGAGTGTGATTCATGGGTCCACCGACGACAAAATGATGGCATGATTGTACTGACGCTCGGCTGGCACGCCATAGACGGCAAAATCAGTGGCACGACCATGGCACCCTGGACCTGGTGACACGTTTCACAGCAATGGAGGCAGCGCATGGGCAGTCCAATGGACACAAGCCTGACCTGGTCATAAGCAAGCACACTGTGCTTCTGTCTTAGAAATGGCCAAGGAAGAAAATATTGCACGTGCGATCGGCACGTGCGTGGGCCAGCACGTGTACGCAAGATCAGCACGTCTGAATAAGAAAGTGCGCAGTGCGGCTCCTATGGATCATGGGCCTGCATCTTTGGCAACACATTGTGCAACTAGGCGTCGCAAGTTTTGCCTGTAAGACCTTACGAGGGTTGTTTGACTGGTGCGCTCCGACTGGCGCGCTCCGTGGCGCAGCCATGCCATGGAGAGCAAGCGTCCTTTGGCGACAAACGTACTTTTTCAAGACCGGGACCAATATTGCTATGAGGTCGCAGTGCTGGCGACCTTGCTCTTATTCTAGGATAGAAGATCCATTACTGCCAACGCTCGGGGGCCTTGAGAGCTTGCCAGGCCAGCCCAAATCACCCCAGCTTCAGCCCAGATCATCCAAGGGTGCAACTCCAGATTCATATCAAGCGCAAAAGCTTTCGTCACTGTTTGGCCCAGGCATATTTCAAGCTGTCGCGTATTGATCACCGCTTTGTGCGTGCAGGAGGCATGTCCATCTACGACGCCAAGGGCGTGGGCTTCATGCTGTCCCTGGGCGGAACAGAAGCGCCAGGACAACACGGGCAGAACTAACAGCGAAGCCAAGGGCTAACAGCAAAACCAAGGACCGTCCCACTTCTACTACTCTGCGGCCAGACGTCAACGCATGCTTGCCAAGGCTAAGACGTGCTCCGTGATGCGTCCAATTCCATCGCCGCTGCTAGCTGCAGGTCATCAAATAACTCATCTTTCCAAGCGTCGTCGCCTGTGGCCAAGTCGATGTCGCTTGGGGGCCATTCTGGGACCGCCTGGCACAAATTGCGCGACAAGTCGTCACCAATGTCGCATTGCAGCGCTCTGCTGCCTGGCAGGTGCGCCATGCTGTTGAGCAAATCGCAGCTGTTGCCATTCGCTCTCACATTGGATTGCGACCGCGTCAGGCAGCTGATCTGCATCTGATTCAAGTCTTGCGAGTCACTCAGCAGCGGCTCTTTGCTGTTTGCAAGCGTTCGCAGGCAATCAAACAAGCCGCTATTGCTGCCATTCCGCGGCACCATGCCTTGCTGTGCCGTGGCGTTGGTGGTTGGCCACTGTGGCAAGGGTTTGTGCCCGCGCGGTGGTACCGGGTGATCGTCTAGCAATCTGGCCCATGCGGCGACGGCGGCAGCGTCACGCATAGCAACAGCTGAATAACTGCATATTTGTGCCAGCGGCTCCAGCCCCAGAGGGTGCTTCTGCTGCTCCTCCTCCTGCAGTTCCTGCTTCATAAGCAGCAGCTGCTGCGGCTGCTGGTGCTTCTGGCGGCCCAGCCGATGCTGCTGCTGTGGCTGCTCGTACATGAACATGGCAGGTGGAGCAGAATATCCACAAGGCCTGTATAGCTCGGTCAGTGGGGCTTCACTGCTCAAGCCGCTGCTGGCACCACCAGCTGTGCGCCAGCAACTGCCACCTACCAACCAGCTATCACCAGCCACGGGTTCAGGTCCATGTGCATCCAGCAGCGGTGCCAGGGCTGCCGCTGGCTTGACATGGCGCTGCCTGCCACCTGTCTGCTGCCCTGTAGAAGCCCGTCCCAGTGGATTTGTCAAGTCTGATTCAAACCCACGCAGAACGGAATCTCCAGCCACACTACCAGCACAGCCAATGCCGCTGCAGCCAGACGCAGACAATTGTGGCTCCATGGCTTGGCAAGCTGCCCATGCTGTGACGCCTCCTGGGCAAGTGTAGCGTGGCTGAGGTTGGAGTGATGGTGGCTCATGTGGTCGCAGCTTGCACATATTGCAGGTGTCTGGGCCGATTGTGGTTGGAGAGGTGATTGTCGTGCGACTTGAATTTGGCACCTGTGTGCAGGCAACCGAGATGGACAACGATATGGGTGCAAAAGTGGAGTGATCACAATTGCATCATTGAGGAAATCAATGTCATGAGGCCCGTAGAATCATAGTGATCAGTCAGGTCAGCACATGCCTGTGCATCCAATCAGGACGCTTGTTCAGGCATCGCTGTTGGGCGGTTTCCTGGCAGTTTGCAGCAGCGCTCTGCACAAGGAATCAACTCACGGTGTAGCTACAACTTACGGCTAAACGGAACACTGCTTCCATTCAAGTCCAGGGCATCTGCCAACAAGACGTGTTCTGTCAACCATCACGTGCCAAGTGCAACCTCCTACTGCTTATGCTCATGGCAATGAACGAAAGGTTCGTGCTCATGTGCTAAGCGTACTTGACTTGCTCTTGATGCCCGTAGCACAGCTCACCTGGCTAGCAGTGCTCTGGAAACAAGCAGCAACCAACTGGGCATCAGCCAGTGGTTGCACGTCCGGCCACGCATCAGGCATGCCCAACTCAGTCCACTGCTGCTCACGGCCCG
The DNA here is from genome assembly GCA_004335635.1 of Chloromonas sp. AAM2. NCBI lineage: Eukaryota > Viridiplantae > Chlorophyta > Chlorophyceae > Chlamydomonadales > Chlamydomonadaceae > Chloromonas > Chloromonas sp. AAM2. The sequence goes on from QAXH01004985.1 coordinate 14,248, forward strand.
AACCACGCTGTACAGCGCTGGCGCAGCTCAGGCCTTCAGCCAGGTCCATGCAAGGTGTATCTGACGGGGAAACCAGTGCTGCAGTGTTGGCACTGGAAATGGCGTAGTTGAGCGTAAGGGCTTGGGTGGCTTGGGAGGTGGTGGTGGCAGTTGCGATAGCAGTGCCAGGTAGCTGCAGGGGAAGAGGCCGCGTGGTGCGTGTCGCTGTGGTGGTTGTGGTGGTCACTGGAAGCCCTTCCGTGCGTGCTGTCACAGCTGTGAGTGTTGGTAGCCGTGCTGGTAAGCCGGGCAGCCAGCCGTGCATGCTGTCAGAGGCTTGCTGTGCTAGCCAAGTGTCTGTGGGCGGCGGCCAGTGTGGTTGCACGTCTACTACAGGCGTTTCCGCTCCATTCCTGAGAACACTGACATGCCCGATGGCCGCCTCAGGCCAGGCTGGGACCGTTTCTTTCTCTGGCTGCGCATGTGTCACAGTGTCAGGCCAGGCCAGGGCAGTCGCTGCTGGCAACGGCACGAACGTCTCCAGAATTTCAGACTCAGTAAGGAGCAAGTCAGCAGCAGGCTCACACTTGTTGCTGGGCAGACGGGTCTCCTGATGACTGTGTGTGCCATGGCCAGAAATGGCCACGCATCTAGGCGGCAGGCCCTGCATAAAGTCAGGCAGCGCTTGCACGGTTGACCAGAGTGTGTCAGGGGCAGAGGAGGCCAGAGGTGGCTTGGCAGCGGCGGTCGCAATGATTGTGGCTGTGGCAGCAGGGCCGGCTGGGGCCATGGTAGGGACGGCCGCCAGGTGGCTGGCGACGACAGCGTGCCTGCGGCTGTGCGACAGTAGGTTGGCTTGCGGAGCAAGGCGTGACGCCAGGGTCGGCTGTGCTGCTGTGGTAGTGTTGGTCTGATTACTCAGCGGCTGCCTTGCGCTGTGCCAGGCTGTACCTAGCACTGTCTTCGGTTCGGCACAGCTAGTGAGCGCCAGTTTAGGCACAGGTGTGGACTCCGTGGAAAACCTGGGGTCAAGTATGTTCTCCTCAGTTGGCCACATGTTGCTGGATGACTTGAGGCGTAGAGTCAGACCTTCCCTCTCAGCCAGCTGCTCGCTTATGTCGCTGTCAAGGCTTGGCGAAGCAGACTGGCGGGCGCTCCGGCCTTTCACAGGGCTGGGCTGTTGGCTTAAGCCATACTTGTCGACTGTTGGACGTTGGCATGTGACGTGCTGTGGGCTGGGTTGCTGTGCGGCAGGTGCCGCGGGCTGCCTGTCAGCGGAAACTATGCCAAGTGTGACCCCACACTCCATGTCAGGCTCATGCTTCACCATGTCAGGCTCACCCATGTCGCATGCTTCGTCCATGTCATCAGGCCCATCGTCACCACCAGTCATGAGATCGAGTGCACTGCCAAGCACGGCTGCTGGTGCTTTCAACTCGCTGCTGGCACGCCTGACCTTGCCCTGTGCTGTCTTGCTGGCGTACACGTGCTTGTACTTAGTCACTCGCTTGTTCACCACCGCCTTGTCAACGGTGTGGTCTGGGTTCAACATAATGGCATTGATGTCCTGACTGATCTTGCGCAGCAGATCCTGTTGAATCAGAGGAAAGATGGAGTTTTGGCCCTTGACACATCGCCACATATTGTTGCGAGTTATGCACTGGATTTGAAAATGGCACATGACAAATGGAGACAGCACACAAGCCTGCATCGCTCCAGTTACATGCATGTTGTAATCTTCTGCTGTTGTGCGTTTTGCTGCACTGCTTCCTGCCATCGTACTTGTTCTGTCTAGCTGGCTGCTCCATTGAACTGCACTGCCCTGTTCTGTCACATGCGGGTATCCTGGACCAACAATTATCTTACCTCCTGTTCTGCGGGGTCTGACAGGGGTTGCTGCAGGTGGTGACTGCGCAGAGCGTACAGGCTGGCAAGCTTGCGGTGCGGCCAGCGGTGCACGCCAAGAGCTGCGCAGCAACGTTTGAGGCTCGACAAGCCCATGCCCAACCGCCGAGCAGCGTCCTCCCTGCTGAGATTGAACACCTGCAAACAAGGGTGCAATGTGTGAGGAGTGCACTGGGTGGCAGCAGGCAAGTGCACAAGAGGCATCAAAGAGGTAGCGTTAACGTGGATGATGAGCAGGCAAGCAGCTTGTGGTGTAGGCTGTGCGTCATGGTCGGAACTCAATGATCTGCACAGTAGGTCAAATTGCAGCCAGGTGTGTGATAGCTGAGCGCATGCACAGGAAGCAAATGCAAAGGCGAGCAACTGCCTTGTGAACTAGGTTGAGCTTGCGCACGTGCTGGACTTGGCCTTGTACATGCCACTGATGCTGGCGTCTGTTGAAGTCCCGATTCAAAGTCAAAGCATTGATGGAGCATTGATGGTCGTGGCGGGCTTGGCATGCCAGCCACTGCCAAGAAAGCGTGCAATGCAGCTTCACTGAGGGCTCAACAGATACAATAGTGCACAATGCCTGCGGGATGTCTGGCCATCAAGAAAGGATGAGGTTCGCATTGCCTCATGCGTCCAAAGTCTTCCGGCAAGTGACCCAAACAGACACTCCTGGCTCTCTTACCGGCCGTAGGTCATCCAAAACGATCGATGCAGCAGAGCGAGAGCGGTAAGGGTGTGAATGAGGCTCCGGGCGGGGTACAGTGGGCATTAGCACGTTTTCGCGCGTAATCTCCACCTGTCGGAGCACGTCAAACCCATGGCCAGAGAGCTCGTTGAAGGACGGCAGGTTGCTCAGCGTTTGCAGCAGTGGCACGTTCATTTCGAAGTTCTCCTTGACTGTCGCCAGACGGGGGTTTGGAGCTGCCGGTCCCTGTTCAGAGCTCGCAAATCCCTCTTGCCCAATGCCACTGGCCACTGCTGCCGCTGCAGCCAAGCATTGCTTGCGAGGTAGGTTGGCCCTGCCGCCCGCGCTGGGCAACATCAGGCGGGCTGCGCAGACTCTGGCCTATTCCGTGGAATGTTGGTGGAGGGCGCTTAACGTTATGCGGGATCAGTGGACGCACGGCATGAATGCATGAATGGGTCAACCAGAGGAAACACCGACCACAGTTTGAACCGTTAACTGACGTGCAGATCACGTTGCTTCAGGCCCGACAAGCATGTGTCGTAGGAAGGACGCAAATGTCAAAAGGGCCGAGGGCCGCTCACAGAAACCGAGCCACAAGTAACTGCCGGGCACTCATTCCTTTGGCGCAATTCTCCCTCCTGCTTTCACAGGCGTAATCCTCCCAGGCGCGATTGATACTCAATTGATGGCATTGTGCGGACCGACATACCCGATGGGCCCGTGCAAGGATGCAAGCTTCAGTTGGGTTGCATTATCCGTGCGCCTGATTTGTAATCGTCTGCCTGCTGGTCCACGAGAGGCACGTTACATGGCGGGCAACGCGGCATCGCGGTCAGTGGGCCTTTTCTCGTGAAATTGTGCGAAATTGATGGAGTGTGAGCAATGCGTTCGCCTACACCCAGAAATTGACTTGATGGATGGTTGCAGACTGCCATTTGAAGCCCTCAGATTGTACGGTTAAAGCTGATACTTGCACGTCGCCCCCATGACTGAAGGTGGCCACCCGGTCATCTCAACTGCCCCAATCATGCAGCAAATCGGCCTTCAACGCTTGAACATGAGCATCAATGCTCTCTAACTTGATAGTTCCGCTGGCTGACTCCATGAGCACGGCAAGACCGGAAAGGGTGCTTGGTGTGGGCCCCCCTGAAGAAATCAATTGAGCTTCACTGGCCTGTGAATTAAGTGCTGCACCTGATCGCAGCAATGCTGTATGGCAAGCGTCTCAAGTGCCACCATGCACTAGCCTCACCCATTCTGCACATGCCCCTTCCAAGCTTTCCCTTGTGCACCATCTGGTCATTGTGACGCATCGGTATGGAGGTAAGCTGCATTCAAGAGACACTTAACATGGCATGACGAATTCCTTGTATGATGGGCTGTTACTTGCATTCTACATATCAAGCTTACAGGTTGATCCTTCAACACCAATTGGGCCAGCACGGCCTGATCGTGACAAGCGCATTCATAGGGGAATCCTGATTGACCCTGTAACAACTCAGGGTCGAGCACATAATCTCGAACGCCAATGTCCCCCCATGCTCGAATGCTTTCATCCTGGCCGCCAAAACCAAGGTTCAGGCACAAGCTCGTGTGGTCTGACTGGTTTCTGGAGAACAGGGCAGGCGTTGATCTTGGAGGCAAGCAGACAAGGATGGCCCTGAAAGAGATGGACTGCAATCCTCACATCAAAACCGTCATGGACAGGTGTTTGCTCCACACAAAGGCAGGCAAACGAGGATGGCCGGCTCGCAAGCCACCCACCAAAACTCTGCGCAATGAGCCTCAGCGCAAACGAAAGAACAACGACCAGGAAGGAATGCCCAGTGTTCAAGAGAGGATTGCAGCAGTTTGTTTGGTGCATCTATGTCAAGAGCAGTTTGTTTGCAGCATTTCCCGTTCCGAATTGCAAGCATGATGATTCAGCAAAAAGGCATGTGGTGCAATGCCACTTGTGTGTCAAGTGTCAAGTAAGCAAGTGTACTGATCCAATCCACATTGCCTCTGTTCTCAAAGCTCACCCATACACAGCGTAAGATATCTAGCAGGCACCTGTTAGCATGAAAATCACTTTTCAGGTTTAGCTTGAGCACTGGACTGAAGCACGCTATCATGGTCAGCATTGGCTGAAGTACGGGTGAGCAAGCACATGCCCTAACCACATCACTGGCGGCATAGAAACGGCCGCAGGAAGCCCTAGCACGCCCGGAAATTTATGGCCATCACCATGCTCCGCTCGTCCTCTCACGCCCTCGCCAGACCTGATCTCTGCTGAGCTGCACGTGATGCTGGAAACCGCTGAAAAAACCGCTTTTTGGCTGCACATTACAGGACTCAAAGCACTGTTGCTTTGGCTGCAGGTTGCATGATCTGCTGCTTGCTTGCTGCTGGTGTCAATGGAAGGGCTGCCTACGCTAGTTGATGCTGCAACTGGTGGTGGGCTGCCGGCAAGTGTGCATGCCGCACGAGCAAGCGCCACAATAGCCAGTGAGAGTTCATTGGGCGGGCAGTCACCGCTGCAGCAGCTACTCGAGCAGCCGTGGAGCTGCTGAGAAGCTGCTGCACAATAACAGCCGCTGGTGGTGGAGCAGCCGTGGCCAGCTGCAGTCAGCAGCTGCGGCTGGCCAGGGCCAGAGTGGCGGTGCCCGGGGTAGAAGCAAGACTGAAGCTCTGCAGCGGAGGCGGCCGGTGTTTCAGTCGCACCTGCATGCAATGTCGAGGCATAGATTGTTGGCCCAAGTGAGCCACACGAGAACGCATGGCATTCTGAACCAAACCGCTTGAAAGATGGCACGGCCACGTGCACAGCGGAATCAAGCAAGGTGTGATGTTGTGTTGCCATGCCTGTCAAACACAATGCTAGTGGTGGTCATGAAATGAGTGCTGGTTATGCTGTTGAGAACAATGTGTGCCTGCATGCTGACACCATAGCAGGCTCAACCTGCACCATTGTCTCTTACCGGCAAAGTCCACTATGTAGGACACGAAGCCCAGGCCTGCGCATGACTGCATGGCAGATGCAGGACCACCCTGCCAGCCCAGCAACAGTCCAGTCGCACAGCCTGCCAAGCCACGATTCCAGCCATCATCTCGTAGCCGAATGCGAGTGGCTAGGCAATGCACCCATGTGTAGACGCCTGATACCAGGCCAAGGCCAAGAGTGGAGCGCCAGCCGTCAGCAGCCCACAGCTGCCATGCACTGAAGCGTCGGTTACGTAGCATGGACGGGACGGCTCCAAAGACAAAGCCGAGCTGAAGGCAGTGCAGCCACAACAAGGGTTCGGCCTGTGATCCCAGTTGAAGCGTCCGGTACACCAGGGCGCATGATCAACATGGTGTAGACAGGGGCAGAGGAGCCATGCAATTTCATGCGCAAACCCTAAAGGTAAGGTAACCTGATGACGGTGATTGACCAAGTGGGCCACATTCTAGTACTCACCACACCCGCGCCCATGGCAGAAGAGAGGCCGGTGAGGATGCAGGGCTGTTGCGGCCAGGCGGGGGAGGCAATTAAGGATTGTTTTTGTGGCTCAGCCGGCACTGTTGCGATCAGTGCCTCTGTCGCTGAAGGCGGGTTCGCAACAGGCTCCGGTGGCCTGATCCTGACTGAAACCACTTTGTCTGTAACGTGGACGTCCGATGGCTGAGGCATCATGGCTGCACCCTTGTCGTTCCTTGCGGCCATGGCTGGTGCCAATCTGCTCAACTGTGCTCTGAATGCGCCTGGACCGTGGACGGGCTGATGCCGTTACTCGTGTCCGTTTCCATCCATCCAGGATCCATTATCCAGGATTCAGACAGCCGACTTGGATCATGCTAAGCCCTCGGAAGGTGCAGCGATCCTGCCAGGTGACTGCCAAGAAACATGCCTCGGACCTTGGAAGCTCATGTTATACAGGGGTTGGAACATGGGCTACGTGTCAGAAGAGCTCGATCATTCAGTACTGCGTAAGAACATACAGCACAGAATACTAGTGGCTCTTGTATAACAGCTGGTATGGGTTTTAGCTTGTCGTACCGCGGAAGTGGATCCCTTTGACGCAAAAAAAAAAGATGTTTGCCAGTTCTGGGACAGTTTCCAAGAACGACACTGGAACCAGTGTGGCGACAGCAAAGCCCGTGAGAGCAGGGTTCATGCCAGAGTACATGGTCTAGGGTTAGTCAGGGAGGCAGGGAAGTATGACACTGTAGTTACAGCAGGTGAGGCAACTGGGCCAACAAAATGCTGTTAGTCAACAAAATCAACACAGAAAAGGCAGGCAAAGCCCACTCGTACAGGCCCCGTAGAATCAAAGCTTTTTCAAAACAGTTACGGGTGGCAGTTACAGGCTGCCTGTAGGAAACCCAGGCCCGATTTACCGGCCTGATTTAAACGGGAATCTAGTGCGGTGTAGTGCCAGCGAGTGCAGTCGATGCAGAAATGCACACATGCAGGTGGCACGCGCAGGCAGCAGTAGATGCAGAGGGACGGATGCATGCGAAATTGCATGCACATCTCAAGCTGACGATCCAAGCCGGTAGACGCAGACGCACGGCACCTGCGGCAGCACCTACCGTTGGCACTTTGTGGCTGATGAGCATAACAAACACAAGAGTGGTTAATCCAAGGCTTTCAGTGACAATGGGTATGTTGCCTTGTGAGAATGAGGACTTGAGTGGCCACCGGATTCTTCAAATAACACATACGGTGTGGGCAGTAGTAATCTTCAACCTGCATGGTGCAGCCGTTTGTTGTGCATACATTTCCGAGTTGGCACGGTAAGACTGACCATACCGTAACCCACAACTTTCAGACACCCTTGTGCTGGTGTTCATGAAGCCAAGCTCGAAGTAAACGTGAAACAGCGCCAAATTGTGCTTTCCCGCAAACGGAATGCTTTTAGAAGGTGCTTTGTGCCTATCAACAATTGACATTGTGAGGGTTGCCATCTCACTAGCTCTGACACTGATCTTGACCCGGACAATCTTTAAAACCATGCCATTTCTATGGCTAACAGGATGCTTTCGGAAGGCGTTCTGTGGGGTGATGGCCACAAGGGCCTCACCACCCCTTGCTGACACGGTCAGATTACCCTTTACTACGAGAAGTTTTTGCGCAAGTAGTTGGTATCTGCGTTGGACGTGCTTCCTGGTGTGCACTCCCTCCTTGTAACCCACAGCACTAAGCGCTTGGCTGACCAGGTTGCCGTGCTGCCTCTGACGTGGTGTAGAGTTTGAATCAGACTGCTCCAATCCTTGACAAATGAGATCAAGTGCCCAGCATGCCCCAATTACAGCTGCTTATCCATGTTCTAGGCGGTGACTAAACTTATTGCAAGCCCTGCAGGATGAATTTCCAGCAACCTGGGCTGCAACCTTCCCAGCAAACCTGGGCTGCAACCCAGCAGCCGCCATTCAGCACACCTCCCGGGATAATCCACAAGGGGTACACGCCATGACTTAACCACTGCAAACCCGTAAATCTCTTGTGCCACCACATCAACAAACCGCGCAACAGACACCTGTCAAGCTTTCTGTTTTCAGGTGCCAAGAATTGGCCAGGCTGGTCATTCGCTCCGTGGCGAGCTTAGCTTCTCCCTACCTCTTGCCTCCTCTCGTGCAATCACCAGAGTAGCATTTTTGAGCATACCAGACAAGAGTACACGCCTCACCATAGCGCACATTCATCAGAAAGAAAAATACCCATGGACAGATTAGGAAGGTGGTTGTGGATGCCACACCTATGTGTATGATAACATATGGGCAAGCTGTCAACACTTACAATCCGTGCTCGTTCATGTGTATGACGCGATATGCTCCACATGTGAAGACTTGCAATCCCTTGTCATGCCGTCAAGTAATGCTCCAGATCATGCTGGATACACTCCTAGTCCAGTTTATGTTTGGCCGGGCAGCCGGTCATGGGTGTTGGAAAAACCAAGTGTGCTCCTGCACCACCAATCGCCCCAAGCCATGCCAACAAAAACACCAGCTGTTGTTTCTGTTCACGAGCTACATGGATACATGGGCCCAAAGATTGTCAGTGCCTGCATGAGCTGAGCTGGCACATGCCTGTGCCATGCCGCCTTTGTACCTTCACCTCTGGCAGCAAAAGAGTGCCTCCTGGCCATCAAGCCGTGCTGCCACAAGCCGCCAAGACGTGCTGAACAACAGCAGCCCGAGCCATGCGTGCAACAGAACCCCATTTCCTGCTGCTGCTTCTTGTGCCTTGACAGTGCGGCTGGACTTCCTGCGCCCTCCTTCGCTCATCCTTGGGCATATGCATGGGTCCATTCACGCGCTGCAAAGCACAACAGGTGACACGTTTTTACTTAAGCCGTCATGAGGGTGAGGTGCATTAATGGGCGTAACGAAATATTACGAATATGCGCCCATTGCAGGTGATGCTTGGGCGGCATTACAAGTGCTTCTTTGCATGCGTGCTACAATGCATGGGTGCATGGCTGACATCTGCATGCTCATGTGCTCCATTAAAGACGCAGCACAGCGGTATCTGCAGGTCTTGGCTTATAGATCGTCGTTTTCACGAACCCACAGGTATGCCCGCATGCCCACCTGTGGCGATGGCAGCCTTTTCGTCATCCTTCCAGTGCTTGGCCACATTGTCAGCAAGAGGGTCATCTGGGTTGGGAGCGCTCAGGAGTGCCTGGATACTGCAGATGCACAGCGATACGTGCTACATGTTCAGTGCCAAACGCGGCTGGCCAAAAATGACTTGCATGCCCTGCACACCATGCTGCATGGTCAGGTTGGGACATGATTCTGATCCGGTATTCACCTGAGAAGCACCGTGCGGATCTGAAGCGCTGGGCTCCACTTGTCTTTCAAAATATCCAGGCAGATACGGCCCAGCTTGTCAACATTAGGGTGGTAAATCTTGGTGAGGAACCGAACCTGGAATTGTGGGCAGGCAGGGCTGCAATGTGATACTCAAAGCGAACATGAGATAGTTTTAACAAAACAGTGCAAGCCAGTGCGATCCGGATGAAGAAAAACCCTGGCGCACGCACTTTCGGGGGGGCCATGGGGTAATCCTCGGGAAGAAACAACTCTAGCTTGAATACGCCTCCTGCGCAGCAACAAGCGATGCCAGTGGTGAGAAACATTTCAAGCAATGCACAGCGGCCATGCTGGCAGGCCTGAACACTGACCTTCGTACGGAGACTGAGAAGGGCCCAAGACCATGACATTGAAATAACGCAGATTGTCATCTGACGGTGAGGCACTGATGCCGGGAGCTGCATGCAAGAAGGAGCACCAAAGCGCGCTCAGCTGGAGCCGTTTGATCGGACCTCGTAATACATCCAAACTGAGGTCCAGGCTGCTGCTGCAACACGCCCAAGTCACCTGGCTCTTGGAGCAGCTTTTGTGTCTCCTGCAAAGCAAAGGCAGAAACAAAAAACATCAGCCAAATCCTGTAAGACGGGAGCAAACCCTCTCGATCGTGTTGCCGCTACACCCAAGCCGCAAGTCGACCCACCTTGATAATCCTACGAGGCAGCTGAGCTGCCTGGGCCTGCATGTCGGGATTCATTGTGCCAACAAGGTCTGGCTATCGGCTTTTGTCCTCCCAGTTAAACCCGAACCATCGCGTTGCGCAAACTAGCCAAGAGCAATCAGCCTGACAAACCAGAACCCTGTAGCACAGCAAGGCGAATCAAGGCAATGCGCAGCGGGAGGGAGCCCGGTTACAAGTCCGGCTGGTCCTTGCCACATGGGCCATGTGCGTTTTTCGCCATGCATCGCAGCAGGCCTGTGAAAGCACCCGCACACCCCGTGATCCCGCAAATTCAAATGACCTCATTAAGTTTGAAGTGCATTGCGCAGCAGTTGCATGTTAGACTGCCTGCTGTTTGCAATGCGCTACATGCGCACCACAGACAGTTAGGATCCTCTACTGGTAACGAGCGCTCTCATATTCCATGCGGCTTTTTGAACATAGGCCATCGATGTTCGCTCAGCCATGCTGCTAAGGCAGCCCCTCAAGCTGCCTTGATGGTCATTGGGGATGAGATTCTCAAAGGCAGCATTGCGGACACCAACACCCACTTCTTGGCCTCCCTCTTGTACAGGTGTTTATTATGTGGGAAGGTCTTGGCATTCGAAGCAATACATGTGCAGCATAGCTCCTGTACCTGTATGCAAGTTCATGCTTCTGGCTGTTTGTTCCTGCATTGTTCACCTCGATTGTTTTCTTGCTGAGAAGAACTCGATAAGGCGCCCATCCCTGTCATTGACAAACATTTCTTTCTCATCTTTGTATTCATATCCTGACATTGGGATATTGTGCAAGTAGTTAAGGAATAGAAGAAAAAAAGGGTGATGTGTGCTACACAGCCCCTGAATCAAACATCATGCATTTTGCACCTTTGTTCCTGTGTTCCTGCTTTGTTCGCTTCGTTTTGTTCTCTTGCTCTGGATAGATCAGGGCGGTGCCCATCCCGGATGTGACCGGCAAATAACACCCTTGTAGTTCATCTCGATTACTAGCAGTTTTGCGGAAGCATTGGCTCATACTGTTTCTCTTGCTGCTGTTGTTCTCACCTTATCTGCTTAGCGGTGTGAGCCCGTGCAATGTTGCAAGCCAACGGACCCGCTTCGTCTCGCTCTGATTTCTGTACTTCACTTCCTGATTATCCTTATTCTGGCTGCAACCCACAACACGCGCTTGTCACATGATTTGCCTGTGTATGGCAACACAACGCGCTGGTCTGATGATTTGCCTGTGTATGGCAACACAACTGTCGGTGGTGCGCGTTTCTTCTTGCATGCCTAATTCTGATTAGGCTCCCTCTCATAAGCCCAATCGCCCTGTTGCTTGCAGTCGTGGTGTTGATTTGGTACGAGTGGAGTTTGTGCCAGACGATGAAGGCGATATCGCCCATACAGTGAAGCGGCTGTGCAAGCGAGTAGGCGATACAGGTGCGGGCAAGCCATGTGGTTTCGACAGGTTCCTGACCCACGTGGCTCACTGACTCAGCTCAAAGGACACTGAAAAGAAGGAAATCAAGCCACAAAGAGGGTGCAAGACACTGGTCCGTAGGACTTGTCCTTAGTTATGGTATGATGTTGTTGTTGGTTATGGTATGATGTTGCTACTTGTCCTGCAACACATCTGTAGGGCTGGTAACTTACGGTAGGGTCACATAGTGGCAGTTACGAGTTGGCACCGTTGATGTGGTTTGTTGGTGAATTGCTCTGCCACAAAACGGTTGTACGAGTGCAATGTTGACACGGCAGCATTTTCATTCAAGTGTACAAGTTGTATAGATTTCGTCCGTGCCTTCTGATCATGACAGCTTTAGTCAAGGAGTTGCGAGACCACAAGGCCATTTGCTCGACCACACGTATACATATAGAAGGCCCACATGCACCGAGACGTGATTGTGTTACGCCTGCCCCGCTGCAGGGTTTGTGTTCACTTCCGGAGGCATTGGTCCCACACATGATGATGTGACCTATGAGGCTCTGGCATCGGCCTTTGGTGGGTGTATGGATGTGCGTGTGGTATGAGTGTGTAACGGTGTGGGTGTGTGGGTGTAAACTATTTATTTTCTGATGAGTCATACCTCCAGCATAAGCCACAGTCAACTGTTGTTGTTGTTGTTGTTGTTGTTGTTGTTGTTGTTGTTGTTGTTGTCTTTTTACATCCGTGTCGATGTGCGCACTGCGCATAACGGATGTGTCCCGCAACTCAGGGACAAAAACAAAACTCTTAGTCAATCAGTACAAGTCATAAAGCAAAAAGTCATAATAATGCAGGAGCCTGGCAGTCAGTGGCAGAACAAGCTATATCTTCC
>QAXH01004985.1:26886-46193 GCA_004335635.1 Chloromonas sp. AAM2
TTTTCCATGCATGCCCATTGTCCGGGTTCATGACATGCCTCATGTATGCATCGGGTTGCCAGGGTCAGTGCCAACAACAAAACGGCTTGAAACTGCACCCGAATGTCAACATAGGCTGTTGTTGTTGTTGTTTACATGGCCTTCAATCCGGGGAGGACTGCTCAGCAGGGGCAAGGGAGGCAAATAGCACAACCGTTAACTGCACCACTGCACCAGCAAGAAATGCAAATCAGGAAAAGAAAACCGGCTGCATTCCCAGGTTACTGCAAGCAATTTAGCATGAACTTCAGCCACAGTCAACTGTGGTTGCATGCAGGTGCTAAGCTTGAGTTGCATGCTCCCACAGTCGAGCTCATGCGGGCGTCCTACGCCAAGCGGGGCATGGAACTGAATGAAGCCCGACTGCGCATGGCCACCCTGCCTGCACCAGCAGAGGTATGGTCAGGATGTAAGGGTATGGCTGGTGTGAATGCACTATGAAATAGAATGGGGGTCTGGATTGCCAAGTACACGCGCAGAGGTATGATCGGAATGCAGGTAGCAGTGTACGCATCACAATCGTACAGAGGAAGCGATTGGGTTGACTGGCACTTCATTCATAACCGCCACAGTGACGCTTGTACAATATGTGTTCACTATTTGCAGGTTTTGCACTCTCCAGGCACGTGGTGAGTCCTGAGCATCCCTGATGTGCGTTCATGGTTTCGCTGCTTGTAACTGTCCTGGGACTTGTGAGTGGTTGTAGCTGTGAAAGCATACCCGCTGTGTTTGCAAGCATACTCTCAGCACTGTCACGGTTTGGCGCATAGCCAGTAGGCTTTGGTGTATGTCTAGAAACTACAGCAGGGTATCCACAGGGGGACTGCCTTGTGATGCTGTAGAGTTGAGTGCTGGGAGATAACAAAGGCTTCTGTACTAGGGAATTATTCAAGTTGACTTTGCGGTTGTTGCTTAGGGTGCAGTGGTGACCAATAGGTCACCTATTTTCCTTCCCTCCTTGCCCCTGCTGGGCAGTTCTCCCCGGACTGAAGGCCATGTAAACAACACCAACAGGGAGACCGGCTTGCTTGCCTCACAATGTTGGGCGTGTGCTTAGGAACTGCTTGTGACTGGAGCCTGATTAGGTCTCTGACGGGTACCTGTGGCCCATGCTCCTCAACACACTTAAGTGTGTGTGGCAACACAGGGTGCCTCTGGTGAATCTGAAGGGCGTGTACATCCTGCCGGGGATACCCAAGCTCTTCCAGCAGATGATCACTGCACACCAGGTGAGGTCCATGCACATGGGTGCACGTTTCACCACATGGGTGCACGTTTCGCCACATGGGGTTGTGTTTGAAACTGCATTACATGGGTGTGTGTTTAAAACTGCACTTCAGATGAGCTAGCAAACGCTACGTGCTAAACGTTTGTGTACACGCCAGCGTGTCTGTGCTCCTTCTGCGTCACAGGAACGTTTCACCGGCACTGCGTTTGTCAGTGCTTCACTCTACAGCGTGCCTGGGGAGTCATACATCGCTGATGCGCTGACCACTGTCAGCAAGGCGCATCCAAAGGTGGGAGTTCATGAGGCCCAGGGTTTGAGTCGGTATAGTTAAGTTGCTAGTGCAGGGGTTGGTTGGAGTGTGCTTACGGTTGGCCAGGACTGGGGCAGAGTTTGGCTGGGGCTGATGATGACTGTCTAGCAATTGCAATCAGTGCACCTGAAAGGCACATCTTGGTGGCTTCAAGCATTCGACAAATCTGCAGCCGATAGCAACCAGTGTTTGGTAGTGTCTGTCCATCCACGGGGTTGTTCTACTTGCTTTCCTACTTCACCTGAGCATTGCGTGGTTTTGCCCAGGATGACGTTGTCCTGTGCATGGCTTGCTAGCCATTGCGTCATTTGTATATGCTGGTGCCATTGCCCCTGCTTCCTGGTAGTACGCCCGCCTCTTACCTGGTTGCACAGGTTGCCATAGGCAGTTACCCCAACACGGACTCTGTGACGGAGGACCGGTGGAAGGTCCGACTGGCCCTCAGTTCCCGGAGCCCTGAGGCACTGGCAGCCGCACTGGAGGGGATCAAATCAGCAATCCCGCACCTTGCGGAGAACCCACCCCTTTGAGTTGCCGTTGATTGCGATCTGCTCGCAAGTTGTGAACAGGCTGCCTGCTCGCTACTCTTCTTCGCTACTCTTGAGGCATGTCTAGCCTGGCCTGTTTCGGCTCCCTGTCCCTGGCCTGGCTTCTTTTTTGCCCATGGGCATCACATGTCAGCTATTGCCTGATTGAGTGAAGTGTGATCTGCCGCTTTGCTGTCAAGCTTGGTAGCCGCTGCTGCCTTGGATGCTTTGGAACCTCACACAGTGAATTCGGTTGAATTCATAATGTTGTGGAATGTTTATACGGGGTGCTGCAGGTGCCACTGGCTGCCTGGGGTTATACCATTTCCGTACAATTCCATAGACATCAGAGATGCCGTCTGATTGAGAAATGCCTCTGAATTACAAACTCAATAGGACTGCAAGGCAAACTCCTTAGTGGTCCAGCACACCTCCCGTACCCAAAAGAGACCAGATGGCAAGGCACCAACAGCAAGACCTTAGGCAGTGTCGTCGTCTCCTGGCGGCAGCTGATGTAGTTGAGACTGAGGGTGGCTGACTGTTCTGAGCGTTACATAGGGACAGTGGTTCCTGTGGTCTTGGTTGGTCTTGATTGCTTTTCAGTGTGTTCAGTCTGTGTGATGAGGCTGTTCATGGCAAGTCATGTGTGGCCTCTCTCACATGTGTGGCCCTTCTCTGTCCCAGAACATCATCATGAGATTGACCGGGCAACTCGCACCGGCTCGCTGACATTCTGCAACCGCAATTTCTGGCATAAGCAAGGTGACGTGGGCTGGCCGTTGCGCAGTTGCCACTGACTGCGTACAGCTACAGCAATTCACTGCGGTTTTGGATCACGGAAGTTCTGCTTCTTGGACACTATCTGGAAATGCATAGCAAGCAGCGTGGCGGCGCCATACTCTCTAGCCCAGTCTGGTGATGAGTGCCAGCCTGGCCGTCGACACCATATGTAACTCCATGCACGGTCTTGTTTTATAGCTTGAATTCCTGCCGACATCGCTGACTCCCATTGCAGCGCAAAGTGCAAGTCTGTTGTCATTCACCGGTGAATCGTCGGGACGAAATCCACACAATGGCGATTACCGCTGTAGAGAGATTGACAAGCTTTGAGCGGTTTGCTGACCATGCAAAAACAAACTGGGAAACCGGTTTTCATCCGGCAAGCGGCGTGCACCATGCCCGCTTTTCGCGCTGCGATGGCCTGGTGTCGTGTCGCTAGTGCCGCGCTGCGTTGGCTTTTGTGGCTTGTCTGGAATGGCCCGTCTGCTGAACGATCGGCTTGGGCCACCAGCTTGCGTTGTCCTTCCTTTGACCACTATCTAGCGACAGCAACTTAGGAGCCTGCGTCGCGTCCACTTCGCAGTTGCTGCTACGCAGCTGTTTCTTTTGCCGAGTGCTGCTCTTCGAGTGCGACGGGGGTTACTCCAGAGGTGGCCTCGTGCATCCACCGGCCTGACCATGGAGAATGGCGAATTCAGCAAGAAAGCAGGCCTGATCGCCGAGGCAGTGGGTGTCAATTGCGTTCAGCGAGAAGGAGTTGTCGGATCCCGGCCGGACATGCATAACCCTCCCCTGGCTACAGTCAAGGAAGAGGTTGAGCTGGACATACCGCTGCTGCGGACGCTGAGTAACCTGCCATCATTTGGCCAGCTTGCTGAACAAGATGCCGACCTCCTACCCTCGCACCAACCTCTGCACACGCGCTCATCTCAGTCTCACCGTCTTCGGACTGCTGCAGCGATCACAGTGGATACTTTACGACCGGTAAGGACCTGCTGTTAGGTGGCTTGCATGCTAGCTGTCACAATTGCGAAGTATCCCATGCACCGGTCCTAACATTGAGACGTGCATTGAGACGTCAGTGGGTACCAAGCACTCACGGAGTATCGCTCTTTTGCTTTGCAGGTGTTCAATCTCAGCAGGCAGGACGCCGCGCGGCGGCTCGGCATCGGCCTTTCCAGTCTCAAACGTTGCTGCGCAGCTCTTGGCGTGCACCGCTGGCCGCACCGCAAGCTTGCCAGCCTGTACGCTCTGCGCAGTCACCACCTGCAGCAACCCCTGTCAGACCCCGCAGAACAGGAGGTAAGATCATTGTTGGTCCAGGATACCCGCATGTGACCAGAACAGGGCAGTTCAAGTTCAGTGGAGCAGCCAGCTAGACAGAACAAGTACGATGGCAGGAAGCAGTGCAGCAAAACGCACAACAGCAGAAGAGTACAACATGCATGCAACTGGAGCAATCCATGCTTGTGTGCTGTCTCCATTTGTCATGTGCCATTTTCAAATCCAGTGCATAACACGCAACAATATGTGGCGATGTGTCAAGGGTTAAAACTCCATCTTTCCTCTAATTCCACAGGATCTGCTGCGCAAGATCAGTCAGGACATCAATGCCATCATGTTGAACCCAGACCACACCGTTGACAAGGCGGTGGTGAACAAGCGCGTGACTAAGTACAAGCACGTGTACGTCAGCAAGACAGCACATGGCAAGGTCAGGCGTGCCAGCAGCGAGTTGAAAGCACCGGCAGCCGTGCTTGACAGTGCATTTGATCTCATGACTGGCGGTGGCGATGGGCCTGATGACATGGACAAAGCATGCGACATGGGTGAGCCTGGCATGGTGAAGCCTGAGCCTGACATGGAGTGTGGGGTCACACTTGGCATAGTTTCTGCTGACAGCCAGCCCGCGGCACCTGCCCGGCAGCAACCCAGCCCACAGCACGTCACATACCCGCCTCCTGCAGTAGACAAGCACGGCATAGGCCAGCAGCCCAGCCCAGTGCAAGGGCCACGCAAGGGCTTGCCCGCCTCGTCGAGTGCCGGCAGTGGCAACAGTGAGCAGCGGGCAGAACTCGAGGGCGCATCATCAGGACAACGCTCACACAGCATTGCGTGGCCCTGCCCAGCCCCTGTGGCTGTTCACCCAGCTGAGGACGGCCAGCTCAACAACGTGCTGAAACCAGCTGCAACCAACACCAGACAGCCGCTGAGCAACCAGACAAACACGGGCGCAGCAACGCAGCCGCCACCGACGTCTATTTGTGCACAGCCTGCCGACCCCATGTCGCTGAGTAGCACACAGCCAACTGCCACCAAGCAAGCCAGTCCACCAGGCATACACTCAGGCCCTGCTGCCATGGCCCCCATGCAGCACCCCTCGTCCCCATGCACGAGTTGGACGGCCTCGCATGGTCCGACTGGCCTCGCATGCGAGGGTTTTAAGCCCATGCGCATGGCTATCTCAGGCTGCGACCCTCCGTACGACGGCTATGACCCACCCGTCAGTTTGTCCTCTGCTGTCTCGCCGGTTTGTCACAAACAGAGACAGCCACATGCGAACAGATCACCCACCTGGCCTGGCATGGAGAGGCAGGTACGGCTTGACAGTTGGTGTTGGGTGTAGATATGCCTGAGAGCAGTTGCAGTTATGCAGTCAAGAGCACTCTAACGGTTGGTGTTGGGGTGTAAGCTCAGGTGCCGCCTAGCACTAATCTTGGGACAAGTGTGTGACTGCGTGACCGCTGGGTCAAGTACCAGGGGCACAAGTCCCTCAGCCAATTTGAAGTAGCTGTTGGAAACAACTCAGGTTTGAACCTAGGGCGTGTTGGTATGCCACCAGCTTCACTACAGGCTAAGATAGCTGAGGCCCGATTGCAGAGTTACCTTTTGTGAAGGTGGACAGATCCTCAATAACGACAGCTGTGCAGTGATTTCCTGACTGACTGCGCAGTAAGAGCAACAGTTGCTGTGCAGTAAGAGCATTTTGCAGACCAATGCACCTCCCTTCCACATTTGATCGCTAACCAGCGTCTTCTTCTTACAATTTTTTCACCAGGTGGGCATAGAGAGCAGTTCGAGCGTGCATGTACCGCCCCGACAACCCCAATGGCCAAGGCCAATCCAGGCGCAGGCCTTCCGCACCACCGGTGGCAGCTGGCTGTATGACAGTCCGCACAATGTTACAGAACTAACAGATGGCAGCACCTCGCCAGCTGCACCCATGCGGCTTGCAGTGCCAGCAGCTGTCAGCAACCATGCTGCATGGCCTGCTCCTGCTGTCCGAACAGCCACGGCTACCACGCAAGGCACTCAGCCACTCCTGCCCACACCCACGCTTGAGTATGGAAACCCCACCAGCCCCGCAACCACTCAGCCACTGCCCACACCCAAGTATGAAGCCAGCACCAGCCCTGCTGCCACTCAGCGACTGGCCAATCCGCAGGCTATTTACAATCAGCTGTCTCCCTCCGCCAGTGTGCCATTCAAAGCCCAGCTGCAAGCCACTCTCGGCAGAGCCACACAAGAGTGGCTGCATTTACCTGGAACGGCTGCCCCAGGGGTGAACGGCAACAGCCCTGCTGACCAGCGGGTTGGTCAGGGGTTGCTGGACACGTGGCCTCACGTGGCCCAGACCCGACCAGTCGCAATCTGCTTTCAGAGTCCGGCTGGTCAGAGCACAAAACAAGACTGGAGTGGCCGTGGACTGCTGGATCGGCTGCCGGAGCTGCATCTGTTCTCTGACTTTCACCTGCCAACTGACGCCAAGCAGGTACGGCAAGAGAGGTTGAAGGGGTTGAAGTCAAGACGGTTGGTTTGTTTGAGGGGCGTGGCACGTGCTGTGAAGAGCACGTGATTTCAGAAGCACTGAGGCAACCGACATTCCAATGCAGTGGGAGCGCAGTTGTGCAAGCAGAGGCGTTCATGGAAGCAAGGCATGGAAGCCTCCTGCAATGGCGTTGGTAAAGGCAGTCACCTGTACCATGCAACACGCCCAAACAGTGCTACCTTGTCACTGCATCGCTAGTGTTA
The DNA here is from genome assembly GCA_004335635.1 of Chloromonas sp. AAM2. Taxonomy (NCBI): domain Eukaryota; kingdom Viridiplantae; phylum Chlorophyta; class Chlorophyceae; order Chlamydomonadales; family Chlamydomonadaceae; genus Chloromonas; species Chloromonas sp. AAM2. The sequence goes on from QAXH01004985.1 coordinate 33,803, forward strand.
GCTATGGTAGATAATGGAGCATTCGTTGTCTGCTGCCTTCAGGTTTGTCATGCTGAACACGAGACGCAACAGGTTCAAGCAGTGCATGATTTCATGCGGCGCTCAGCACCACAACCTCAGGGCTCGCCATGCGCCAGTCCCATGCCTCAGCAGCATGCAAGGCACGTGGCCCAGCAGCAGACTGCCTCCGATGCATTGACTGCATGCTATGGCGGCCCGCGGTCTCCACGGGAGCTGACGGTTTCTAGCGTGGGGAGCTCAGGAAATCGCGCCCCTGGCAGTGCCAATGGCAGCGTGCATGGCGGCAGATCACATGCAGCCGTTTTCCCTGTAACCGACGCTGCTGATGGTGCCAGCATGCATCGAAGCACTTGTGCTGCTACCTACTTGCCAGCCGCTGCTGCTACTGCATGGCGTGATCTCCTGGCAGGGCCAGCACCAGCAAATGCAGATGGGCTGCAGTCAGCAGTACAGCCGCTGGTTCAGCCAGTTTTGTCGCCAACATGGCTTGCGCAGCAGGCCCAGCCAGCAGCTAGTGGCAGCTGGCAGGTTGGTGATGGTGGCATCAGCAGCGGCTGCAGCAGCACGTTCGCACCTGGCATGCAGCGTGGCAGAGCTCAGATGCTGCCAACAAGGGTGTCACATGGACCGCCAACGGCACAGCCCACTGCCAGCCTGACTGGCAATGGCTTGGCTGCAAGGGCGAGTCAGCGGCAGCATGTGCTGCCTCAACCGCAGCAGCTGCAGCGGCGTGTGCGTCACCAGCCGCCAGCACACCTGCATGAGCAGTGGCTGCAACAGCAGCTGCAGCTTCAACAGGAACAGGAGCAGCTGCAGCAGCGCCAGCAGCAGCAGCAGCAGTGGCTGCATGTTAAGCAAGAGCAGCAGACACTGCGGCAATACCAACAGCAGATGGCGCAGCTGCTGCAGCACGTTAACCAAGAACACCAGCAGACGCCAGCGCAGGAACAGCAGGAACACCAGCTGGAGCAGCAGCAGCAGCAGCAGCAGCAACAACAGGAAAACCAGCTGGCGCAGCAGCAGCAGCAGCAAAAGAAGCAGTCAGAGCAGCAAACGCTGCAGCAGCAGCTGAGGCTGCAGCACGTCAAGCTAGAGGAACAGCAGCTAGCGAGCCAGGAACAGCAGCAACAGCAGGAGCAGCAGAAAGTGGCAGAACATTCATTGGAGGTTTCACAACATGATGCTGAAGCACTGGAAGCCTGGGCCAGGTTGCTGGACGGCAATCCTGAGCATGATGAAGCGCAGCAAACCATGCCCCAATGGCCAAGCACCACCGCCCGCAGCGCTGCTGCGGCCGCACGGCAGGACACGGACTTCTTTGCCGGTCTGTCAACACTAGCCAACATGCAGGAACCACACGGTGACTCTCAAGGCTGCCTGTCTCGCATGCCAATCAGCATTGAGATGCTGTGCAGTTCACGGCGCGAAGGCAGCAGCGCAGACTTGTTGAGCGACTTGCAGCACATGCCTATCAGCAGAGAACTCAAGTGGAAAGACGTTGACCTGTTCGATGATCTGCAGCTGGCAGCGGCGATGGAGTGGGACGCGCCGCGAAGTAGATCTTAGTCACTACGAGCAAGATTACCATGCCACCGCAAAACAGATCGCTTCCAGTACGAGCACAGCTACCTGGCGATTTTAAATTGGATGGTGTGGGACGATGCACGGAGATATGGCTTGCAGCAGACACACAGTTGACCCGCAGGCATCAGTGGCCATGGTCAGCGCCTCAGACCGTCAGGGCCAAGTTAGCACGTCAGAGCATGCATTCAGCCTCGGCAGCAACCGGACTTAGCCCCCTCATTGCTTTGCATCTCACAATGGGCAATCAGAACAGACAGGAGGCACTGCAGCGGACATTTCGCGCTGTGTCGCTTGAGGCGGAGAGCTCGGCCATGCTAGCGCGAAGGGCATTTCTGCAGGTTTCGTGTCTCCAGACAGAGAGCAGCCACATTGGCACGTCATGCTGCAGTTGTAGCCACAATACCAGTGAGGCACAAATCGTGCATGCTACAGATGAGCACATTCCAAGCTAGGCGCTCTGTGGCCACGTGGCTGGGCAGCACATCATGCTATGCCCTATTGTGCAGTTTTCATATCAGATCTCAGCATTCTCAGGCTTACAGTTGCCAAAGCACACGTGGTGTGCAGAAATTATACCACTGCACGCAGAACGCCCCAGCCTTGCAAATTGATTGACCTTGCGCACACTTGCTGCTTCTGCATTCACTCAGTCAAACCCGCGATGATACTCACTTCAGATTTGCCCCCTTACTCAACTGCTTGAGACTTTTGGCTTGCACCTTTGTTCATGTCAACAACATCATCATCATCATAGTGGCCGCCTCTGCAAGCCTTGTTCAGGCATCTTGTGGGCTAAGGGGCTTGTTTTCGTGCAGATGAAGATTAGGGGTGAAGAAGGCATCTCATGGCATCTCATGCACGCAATGCTCAGAGCACACAAGCATTGCCCTGGACACACAAAAATCACCTTGGGGCGGCAAGAACCAGCGGCCCATGTCATCACCGTATCACCTCATCACCTAACCCTTGAGCTCCCATGACACTGCCCCAGATTCAAGTGCTGGTGCTGCTGGCCATAATACCCTTATGCGAGCTGGCCTGTTCAACTTCAAGCCTCGGTGGTCGTTCATAGTGGAGATTTCTGAGAGCCCCATTAGGCATAGTGGCCGTTGATAGTGGACGTTTTTTTATAGCCCTGTTCAGGCATAGAGGCTGTTCATAATGACCGTTTCTGCAAGGCCTGTTCAGGCTCTTGACTCTTAGTGGCCGTCTGTTGGGCGAAATCTTGCATGCCCTGCAAAAATGCATCACCTGCCTGGACAGCCCTATGCTGGGCGGTTTTCCCGCTTGCACTTGTGCCCATTGCTAGCATCAAAACATCTCTTCAAGTGTGCTGTGCCCATTCAACGGGACGCACATACGGTGCTCACTGGCTTCATCATTCTGCAAAGGTTAATGAGTGCACGCACAGCGTGATTGGTGGAAGCATGCAACACAACACATGGCATGCTGGTTTGGCTTGGCTTGCATCATTTGGTATTTTGAATGTTGACTGTTGTATGGCTGCATCTGTGATTCCTGATTGTGTTTCTGGTGCGCTAATTGTGCTCCAAGGAAGTGGTGTCTTTGCGGTCCGAAGAGCTTCCACTGCATCCTTAGGACTGACATCTCTTGATGTGTGCTGTGCTCCATGAAGGGGACGCCCATACTGGTATTTGTATTCCGCAAAGGTTACGTGTGCACACTGGCTTGAAGAGGATTGATGGAGGCATGAATCACAACACTGGTTTGGCTTGGCTTGCATGATCTTGCCCGTTGAATTCCGATTGCAGTATTGCATGGGCGTCTTCCCCGGAAGAACAGTCTAAATTCCCAATACTGTCTGTGATGATGAGTAGGATTAGAACAGTTGGCGCGCCAGTTGCTTTTAAAGCGATTGTGTGTTCCCTGCGGTGGGAAGGAGCTGTCACTGAGCTTCAGTTTAGCCTAAACACGAGTTTGGCCCTGTACAGTATCCTGCTTCTGTTGGCAATTTCCTCTTGGCTGTGGTACAGAAGGCGGTGTTGACTTCTCGCCACACTTGCTGATATCACGTGGCGCATGCTTTGCTGTTTTCCAACGCATGTACACATACTGCTCAAACTGCGATGGATGCACATGAATTGCACGTACACAATGAAGTCGCTCAGAAACACAGGGATGCATGGACACCTCACACTGTGCATGCAAAAAAAAAGTCAAACTGTCCTAGAACTGGCAAACTACTTGGTTGCACACTTGCTATTGTGTCCCTGCCAGCATGTCGCACGGAACTTTTGCAACTCAAACGTCGCGCTGCCGCACTACACTGCATGTTACTCTTAACTGTGCACATAATCAATCAGCACCATGGTCCCAAGCTGGCGCTGGTGTGCAACTACACTGTCCGTCTGTGGATTGCAACGTTGGCATGCAACAATAAGTATGCCAAGTTGGTATGCAACAATGCCAGGTTGACGAGGAGACGCAGGCAAGCCACACATGGTGCCAAACTGTGCTGTCACATTTTCCCCTGAAAAAAGTTTGCCAGTTCTAGGACAACTCTGGTGTCCAGCCAGTTTTAAATTTTCACTGTACTGATTTACGGAAATTCAGTTTATGTTGGTATAGTTCATGTATGTCAGTTACGTTACATTCAATTTGCTGTCCCAGAAGTGGCGATGCGCCGTATACCACAACACGCGATGGTCACCCCGCGATTCACCCTGTATGTGATTGACACACACACACACACACACACACACACACACACACACACACACACACACACACACACACACACACACACACACACACGTGTATGTGCTGAGACACACCGGTTTTAGTGCCAGCCCCAGGAATTGTCCCAGAACTGGCAAACTTCTTTTTTGTTGGAACTGGTAAGTACTGCATGCCGGTTACAATGTCCGGTTTTCGTAGGGTTGACCTTGTTGCTCGGGCCACTTGACAATGGCTTCTTTTTGCTTGACCTTTTTTTTGTCGCTATGCAGCTTCACTTCCGAATGCCCCTTTTTCCTTTCAAACTTTTTTGCTCTTTTTTTGTCGCAGCTCAACGCTTATGTTTTATGTTCACACACGTCACAAGACTTGAGACCCTGGCCTGATGCCAGTGGGCACCCACGGTGGCTTTTGTTGAGGATATAGCAACTGATTTTCACGGACGGGTTTGATGTTTTGCTGATGGTGGGTTTTGTTCAGGATCTTCACAAAAAGTCACCTCAGTGCAAAAAAGAGGGGAGTGCTGTGCACTTGGATCCCCTGCCAGTGAGCCCTACCCTCCACAGCCCACTACGCCACGCAGATATCAGGCGTTTGGATGTTCAGCTTCTGATAGTGATGGTTTTGAGTCGCACTTCAGAGATACCGTCCCTCCTGAGTCTGACATTGGTGCCTGGTTCTGGAATGTCAAGCATGGGCTGGTCGCAGACCACGCTGTTTGCACCTGGGCCGTTGGTCGCATGTCTGTTGCCCTTAAATTATAAACGTTGTCTGCCCTGGTGCGTACCTCAGGATCCTCGTTGCCCAGTGACGGCCCGTGCATGATGCCTGTCGTTTGGGTTGTGGGTGTTGAAAGGGTGTGGCCTGCCGTTTCCTTGGTACGCTTAGGGCAAAGCAAACTCTTGCTACCATCAGCGTGCGGCCCGTCTGTCTCTGTAAAGCGTGTGCCTGTGGAAAACCACGGACTTCAGGCGGCTGTCACAACGTGCCCCTTTGGTGTAAAGTCTCATGTACAGTGGTACAGTGGTGCCCTATTTCCGATCGTCTCAGTATCCGATCAGCCTATAGGGTTTAACTGCCAGGGAAATCGCGCCCCACTGGTGGGTCTGTTAACCACTAATATTGTGTCCATAGCAATCATGGCCAAGTCATGTCCATGTCCAAGTCATTCAATATCAATATGATTGCCCAATTCAAAGCGGAGTAAAATGTTTATGGCAAACGCATGTTTGTGCCTCCACAACCCTAGCAGTGGCAACATGGTTGGCTACCACGACACTACCAGAGCTTAAGAGTCTCAACGCTTGTGCAACGGCAGCAGCATGTGCAGAGTGCTCTTTAACGCTCGCAACATGGAAGCGCTGCTAAAACACGATTAGGCTTCTGTAGGATGGCTTACAATGCATGGCAACAGGGTTCACGAACGTCAACCAGTAAGTGGATGATGGAATGGAGTCGGGACCGTCACTGTTCTTCTTCGACAGCTTTCTAAATCAAGGGAAGCCGTCACACGACAAGGGACGGGATGTGTACCGCTCTGATCTACCCTGAGCAACAAGCGGCCCGAAGGCAGAAAAGAACAAGGCAGAAAAGCAGGTAACCGGCTACGAAAGCGTATGTAAAGCATGCTAGTCCAAGCGGGTCAAGAAAAGAGTACTTGCGGGCAACGAAAGTCCATGTGGGCCATGAGAACAGTTTATGCGGGAAGAAAGTTCGTGTGGGCCATGAGAACAGTCCATGCGGGCAATGGAAGTCCATGTTAGCCATGAAAACAGTCCATGCGGGAAAAGAAAGTTCGTGTGGGCCATGAGAACAGTCCATGCGGGCAATTGAAGTCCATGTGGGCCATGAGAACAGTCCATGCGGGAAAAGAAAGTTCGTGTGGGCCATGAGAACAGTCTATGCGGGCAATGGAAGTCCATGTTAGCCATGAAAACAGTCCATGCGGGAAAAGAAAGTTCGTGTGGGCCATGAGAACAGTCCATGCGGGCAATGGAAGTCCATGTGGGCAGGGTTCAAATGCTAGGCGTATACTCGGCCATCTCCACACAGCACACCTTGAACGGGCGGTGCGTGCTGGCCACTGGTGTGATGTGTGCATGATGCAGCCCTCGCTTCTCAGTGTTGCGGAGCCAGGTTACAAGCCTACATACAAGGAAATACGCGCGACACGCAGACACCGCCTCTTAATGCAGAGACCCCCAAACCCAGGTGAACATAACGTGGAAAAGGATTTTCTAGCCAGCGTACGAACGGCTGTCGCCAAGGGCCATTGCAACTTCACGTTAGATGCCTGGGCTGGTTAGTTGGTTGGCGACTGACGGGGCTGGCGGGCAGCTGGCGGGCCTGTTTCTTTGTTTTTGGGACTGACCTTCCCTGTAAAATGGCCAATGCAGCCACAGCGTATGCATAATACCCTACATTGAAAGGATACAGGCTCCTTCCTTACTCTGCGCATAACTGCGCCACAGCTCCTCTGTGCGTTTGACTCCACGAAGCAAGCCTCAATTGCGCATATCCTAACTTGAGCTCATAGGCGCATAGCGTGGCACGTCGCATTCGTGAATACGGAGATATACCGCCCACCGGAACATTGCAGGATTTAGCGATGCATCAGCAGGGCTGCAGGACGCTCTGGGCGCTGCTGCTCGCAGTTGCCCTTCAGATACCAGGAAGCCAGGCGCAGATTGATGTTTGCCCAGACGAAAGGTGGTAAGTCCGGTCCGGATCAGTCCAGTGACTTCCAGCTTCCACACAACGCACTTGGACGAGGTGACACGCTCGGCAGAAGATAATTTGCACTCCTGTGCGCATTGCTTAGCAAGCGCGCAGGCCCGTGTACTTTGCACGAATGCTTGACCGGGTACGGAAAGTGCTCCATCATCATCTTGCCTTCTGTTGCTCAGGGTTGGTTAGGACGGTATCTAGCCTCGTCTCTTGCATGGCTTGCTAGCGTCCGTGCTCGGCGCATTTGGGGCTCCCTGATCTAATCAATGTATATACATCATCGCATGTCTTTACTTTGGCAGCGTTGTTTCAGCTGTGCCTGCTCCATGTGTCAGACACCAGGCTCTGCAAAAGGTTGACTAAACAGCCTATTACTTTTGGAAAAGCGTGGCGCACAACTTACATGACCTGAAATACGCACTGACAGCGGAACACGCGTCATGCATCTTGCATGTCATCATGCATTCGGCTGTCTCAGCCCATCACTCCATGGGCACGACCACTCCATGGGATGCTTATCACGCCATGCACCATTAACGCTTTGCGAATCTTAAAGATGTCAAGGCCATGCCGTTAAATTGCACCATTGAATGATAACATCCGTTCACAGCCAGGCCTGTTCTGTTGCGTGTGCCCCTTGGTCTTACAACACACTCTGCTCGCCTGCCTGTGCAGGACTGATGCCGTATTCCTGAGGTCAACAGTAAACCAATCCTACTTCACCAACATTTCTGTAAGTGTTACAACTCAATGCATTGCAGCTGCGCTTGAATGCTTGTGTGGTCATGCCATGCTTTGCGAAAATCATGTCTTACTTTTGTGCCGTGCCAACACAGCATGCATTAGCTGCACCACCTTCCAAGGAGTAGTAAATGTAGCACAGCCATGCAAGGGCATGAGTGCATTGGTCGTGAACACAAGCAAAACATACACACAAGACATTCAGAAAATGGATGCCTCCTTCGCAGCACCTCCCTGCCTCACACTGCTCTCGTTTCTTTCCGTTTCTTTCCGTTTCTTACAGGCATGGACATCTGAAGACTACAAGACCTGGGTGGTTGACGATTTGAAATCCGACTGGATCCCCTCCGCTGTTTTCCTGGGCCTGGCACTGCTATCCCTGCTCAGCTTCATCGTTTGGTAAGGCTTCGAAGCTTTCGTTTGTTCGCATCCGGACACACATAAGAGTTCGTTGTTGTTGCTGTTGCGTGGCCTTCCGTCCCACGGGTTACCCTCAGAAACTGAGGGAATGAGCGAGCTTAGAGGACAATTCCTGTGTGACTCCCAGTTCTCATGCGTGTGCTTGACTGATGCTCACTTCACATCACTTCACAGCTCCTCTTGGCGTGCACATCAGGATTTCCTTGAGCTGGTTAGCAAGGATCTGCCGTGTGCCTGTGTGCAGGCGTCTGTTCCACTGCTGCTTTGCTGCGCCCGGCTGCTGCTGCGGCGCCTCCAAGACCCGCCAGAAGCCCATCACCACCGTCGCCTATGCAACAGGAACCACGCAGGTACAGCGGCTCACTTCAACCATATTCATAGCCTCTAGTCAACCCTTGCTAGTCCTCAACATCTGTGCGATTCAAACTACAGGACAGTCATGCAGGCTGTTGCATGGCCTTCAGTCAGGGCAGGTTACAACCATATTCTAATCGTTTCCCGCCCCTTTCTAGTCACATCTCGTCCACATCTAATTTACAAACAGGTACACTTATTTGATAAGGTAAGCATGTAGGTTGGTTATGAAGTTTGCTTGAGTTTTTGGGCCCACGATCTGGTCCGAGGAGGGGGGATCGGACCTCCAACCCCCCATGTTTATGGTGCTTGTGCAGGCCCCTCCCGTCACCCCTGCGTCCCGTGACGCTGAAAAGGGCTACCCCGGCGCCTGGGGCAATCGCAAGTCCTGCCTGCGCAGCCTCAACTGGCTCACGTTCTTCCTGAGGGTCATCGTCACTCTGTTGGGCATGGCTGCTGCTGCTCTGATCATCTGGGGTATCGTGGAGGCAAGGAGAGAACTGGCTACCGAAGCTTGGAACGAGGTCAGTAGTGAATCCCATGCACCCACCTGTTCATACCAGGCAGCGCTGGTCACAGCCAGTCTTGGATTGGAGGTGGGCATGTGTGGAATGGGATGCAGCCAGGAGCTTGTTGTGCACGCGTCCCTGGTGTGAGTGTTTGCACACATCTGGCTGAAGACAGGCGCAATCAGATTGCCTCACGACTCCACCACGCGTCTCACGGTCAGCTTGCTTCACTGTATCCGTTTCTCCCTCTCACTCTGACTGTTTTTGCCTGTGCAGCTCGACTATGGCAACAACTACGTGAAGACCATTGCAGATAAGATTGAGCTTGTGACTTCAAACGCGACCGCTTTGGAGAACAGCATTGACCGACTGCAGGTAGGGCTGGGGTCAGGGTTGGGTCACGAGCGGGAATAAGATAAGGGATGCATGGAAGGGTGGTCGGATTCAAAAACTAGTGGAAAAGGTTCGAGTGGCAATATGAATATTTTTAATGCTGATCTGCATGCCGATTGTCAGTGGTACAGCTGCTAACAGACCAGTCTGTCATGCCCTGTCCATTCAATTGTCTGATTCACCTTTGTCTGTTTCCCCGTGCAGCGATACCGCTTTAACTGGACATGTGACGGTTACCTGTTTGCATGCCACGTGACGGTGAATCACACCTTTGTTTGTCACGTGTGCAGACCGTTGTTGACGATCCCAACAGTGGCCTCACCAGCGCGCCCCCGGTGAGCAGCCTAGCCGTGCGCCAGCCTAACCTTAGACCTTGCCCTGTCGACGCACACTGTGGATTCGAAACTTGAAGAAGCAATTGTGTACATGACTAGAAGATGCTCGCCTGCTTCCTACCAACCCAGGAGTTCTTAATTATGGCAAGCACGAGCAATGCTGGCTTGGAAAGTGATCGGTGCGTCACTGTGTTGTGCATGCACGTCTCTTGATGGATGAAGCTGACGCTGGCATGTGACGTCCATGCACGTGATGCCCACACCAGTCATGTTCACGTGCTGTCGGTTGCAGAGCGTTCAGCAAGACGTGGAGGAAGCCATGACAAGACTGCAGGAAGCCAAAGCCACCATTCAAGCGAATATTGCCGAGTTTCAGAACGGAGTTGCTACTATTCGGGATCAGGTGGGCCCTCAATTTTCGTTCTAGTTTCTAGTTTCACAGTACTTTTGCATAGCTTTCACCAGAGGGGCCCCCAAGCGCCCACGCTGAGTGCTGTCCTGTGCGCCCACAAACGATGTGGTCAGTTTCAGCATCACCTGAATTCCGTTACCTTAGGTAGGGCTGTTTCTCTCCTTGTCCCTGGACCAGTTTCCAATTGGACGCTGAGTAAAGCTTCAACGTCGGGTAGTAGAAAACCAATCTCATCACGCATCCTTAGATTACAGCAGGGGAGGTCCGTATGCACCGAGTGTGCACACTCGAGCGCTGCGCTGTGCTGAAGGGACAGAAACCGACAGCTGCTGCTGTTCAGTTACACACATGGAAGGGCACATCTGACGCCTTTTGAATAGGTTTCTGTCCGTGTTGGAGGATCACGTGCTTCATGTGTGCCACTTGCAGGTGACAAGCAAAGTGGACGACCTGCGTCGCAACTATTATGATGACACGCAAGAGGTGGAGCAGTACACGTACAGGGTGGGTGAAGAAATTGCTGGAAAGCCTGCCTCGGTGGTCAGCCTAGCTCCAAAAGCTGACTGATTACCTGGTGTTGATGTTGTCTGCCGACATGCTGGCCTGGTTGTATAACTGTTTTGAATCATATGCTGCCACCACGTGCAGGGTTTTCTGATCATCTCAGCAGTTGGCCTCCTCTTCCTCGCCCTCCTGGCAGTTGCCCTAACTGTCAACTGCCCAGCGCTGCTGACTACGTGCCTTCTGTTTCTTCAGTTGATTGCCGTCCTCTACTTCGTCTTCCCGCTCGTTTTTGCTTTCGTTGTGGCTGGGGGTAACGACATCTGCCCAGCCACCACCACTGTCACGGTATCTTTCACTGGAGAACAGCTTGCTCCTCTTGCCGAGTGAGTCTGAGTGACAGGGCTGGGGAGCAGCTCTCACCTCTGGCTGAGTAAACTTGAGTGTGAAGGGTAGTGTTAGGCCAGTGTTGGGGTCAGGGCACGCCAGGGGGCATAGGACCAACAGGGCCAGCTTGTTGCCGGATCGTTTGGGGGTGTGCTGTAGCGGTACTTCAGTCAGTATCAGGAGCTTTCAAGGGGCTAGTGCACACCATGAAGCACGTCCAACGCAAACATCAACTATTTGCGCAATATGTAAAAACTCGACACAACTTTGATTTTCTGCCGTCAACTGCGGCGGAAATTTGTAACAGGACGAGTTCAGTTGACATTCACCTGAGCTGAATGGCTTATCCGGGTAAAGGTCTACTTTCTGCGTGACTGCAAATGTGACTGCAAATGCACGCCTCAGCATGCAGGTTTTACCGTTTCCTGCAGGTTTTACCTGAACCGCCCACAGAATGGCGATCTTCCGTCCGTGTTGAAATCGTCTGGGATTGTCGACCTGCCGCTCCTCGAGGCGCAGGTGATCGGGACGGTTCTGCAGCCAGACATAATATCTCTCCAAGAATTATGCGCCTGACAATCGTTACACCAAGAAAGGTCTCTGGTAGCAGGGTGCACAGTATGAATGTCATCACTGGCAACACGGTTCCAAGTCGGAAGCGGGGCACCCCTGCCTCTCCTTGCTACAGCCTGTTCAAGGCCTGCTGATATGAATGTTTCATGTGTATTGTGGCAGGAGATCACGTGGTCGTTACATTGTTGCATGAGTTGATAGCTAGCCTGCCTCACACCTGATGCACACCACCTGCTCACCAAAGTCACGCCGCGATTGTCGTTTTGCAGCCTTCCACCCTATGGCACACAGGATTCCCTTCTCTCTGACAGACCAACCATTCACTGAGAGCCTCTGCTGTGAAGGTTTAACGATCTGTGAAGGTTTAACGATCTGTGAAGGTTTAACGATCTGTGAAGGTTTGTACCGACTGCAGGTCAACCAGATCCGTGCGGGCATAGCCAACGTGGCCAGCCAGGTGCCGCCCAGCAGCCAAGTCTACACCGCCTTGGTGGCAACGGATAGCGCAGCCCAGGACACCGCACAGTCCAAGGATGTAGTCCTGGAGAAAGCTTCTTACCGGAACGTGCAAGCAGTGTATTCGCAGGTCAAGGGCTCCCTCTGCTGCAGCATTCCTGAGGACCTGGTGTATGTGAGTGAGCGGGAGGCAGGGGCACAGCAGCCATGCATGCATTGCCGCAGCACACCAGAGAGTGACTCTGCCTTAGGCACCATGGGCGTCACTCTCAATCAATGAG
>QAXH01004986.1:2705-19833 GCA_004335635.1 Chloromonas sp. AAM2
AACACACACACACACACACACACACACACACACACACACACACACACACACACACACACACACCACTGACATGCGCAACTGCCTTCAAAGCCCTCATTGCGGCCGTATGATTGCTCAACTTCAAATGCTGGCAGTACGTGCACAAGTTAATGCATGACAAGAGCTGGTTGATATGCTCGGGTGGTTGCGATGAGGTTTTAGCTCAGCTGTAAGGTTTTAGCTCAGCAGGACAATGCATGTTTCATTTTGTCAGCATTCCCGTCTGCCGAAGTCTTTAGGATGGCACTCTCATATGGCAGCAGGTCACACATGGTGTGTTCGATGCTGTGCCTCGTGCTCACCTGCTCTTTGCTGGCCGTCAAATCTCCATAGGCTATGTTGTAAAGAATCGTGTCGTTGAACAAGACCATGTCCTGCAGTTACATGGGAAGATGCCTAATGGAGAAAGGAAGATGCATGTGCGGCATGCCAAAGCAATTAAAGCATAGGCACCACCACATGAAACGGAAGGGGTGCAGGGATACGTGTTGTGGGAGGAGTTGGGCGCATGCACAAACTGGCCCTGGTTTGACAGCACATGGGTCCCATGTCATCAAGGCCGACAACACCCATGTCCAGCTTGTCCAGCTAACCGAATAACAAGACGGTATGCAAATGTATGCAGACACCGGACGTCAGCAGCGATCAAGCAGAGCATGCAGCTGAGTTATGCACGGTTGACTAGCAGCTGTTCCAAAACAGAGGTCGGTGTACATGTTGAGTGAGTGTAACAGCCCCATATGCAGCTCATGTGATCCACGTGGTCCGTTTCTCCTGCACAGCTCACCTGCGGCACCTTGCCAATGGCTGCCCTCACACTCTGCAGTGTGACGTCCTTCACGTCGTGACCCCCCAGGAGCACTGAGCCCTGGACCACATGGAGAGCAGAGCAGAGAGGGACTGAGTGGCTGGACCGCGCAAGTAATATGAGCAGATGACAGCGGCGGATGGCGAGGGAAGGCTGCTGTGGTACTACTTCCGGCCTGACAACAGTGATGCACTTGCCGTGAACAAATTAAGCATCCCTCAGTGCCATGAACAGGCTGTGGAACGATTCTGGCCTGAGAAAGCATGTCATTCAACAAACGGAAGCATACAGGAACTGGACCGTGACGCAATGTGCCTGAATCAAAGCACGAAGTCCGTACTGGGGCCAACAACACAACACTCTGTGTCCATGTCCCGGCCCAGCCCTTGCTTGTTTACATTGCTCTGCCCTCCCCCTGGCCCATGCTTCACAGATCCTGTGCAGAGGGCAGGACGCACGCCAGTCGGGCCACACACGACACCATCCTGGTCAGCCGCGCGGCCGGGCCCTGGCCCTGCCCTGGCCCGTTTCATGTCCATGTCAGATACCTTGCTGGGGTCATAGAAACGGAACAGTAACCGCAGGATGGTGCTCTTCCCGCTGCCGCTGGGACCCACCACCGCACAACTCGTGCCTGGGGAGACGGACAGACACGTGACAGCATGTGACAGCAGGTGGATCAGTTGCCAAAGGGCGACCAGATCTGGAGAACCGACGAGTAAATCATTGCACTGTAGTCAATCCAGGTAAAATGGGAGCACCTCAAAATACCAAAACTCTGAACCATGCCCCCACTGGGCAGCAATGACTAATTCCCCAGTTTTCCCCCAAAACAGCCGGCCCGTTTACCTGCGGGAACTCTCAGTGACACTCCATCCAACACAGGCGCCATCCCCTGCCTGTAGCCGAACACCACATCTTTCAGCTCAATGTCATAGCCACCAGTGCCGGGCGGAGGCGGCGGCAGCGGCTGCGCGCCGGGACGGTCCTGTGAGTGAGTGAGTGAGTGTTCTTTTACATCCGACAAGTCGAACAGAAGCTGGCACATACAACATCATCGTACTCGCATTGCGAAGGACTGCTGGTGCTAAGCATGAAAACCCTCGCCCGTCGTCACCTGGATGGCAGGCGTCTCCCGCAGCAGCGCGAACATGGAGCCCATGTCCACGAGAGACTGCTTGGTCTCGCGATAGACAGTGCCCAGGAAGTTGAGCGGCATGGACAGCTGCAAGGGCAGGGGGCAGTGGCGGGTCAGAACGCTGGTGATGCTTACACATTGACCTGAGCTGTGATTATTACATTACCTACCTTATGTGGTGCAGCCGGGTGGTGCTGACTAAAGGCTGGTTGCTGGTGATAAAGGAACCAAAACGGATGCTGTTTGCAAGACTCGCTGATCACCATACCCCCACTACCAGCCCACCAGCCACACCAGCCACAGCCCACCAGCCACACCAGCCACAGCCCACCAGCCACACACACATGAGTATGGTTTCAGACGCACGCACCTGGAATAGCAGGCCGTTGACCATCACCAGGTCGCCAACTGTTGCGGTGCCCGTTTGAACGGCCTGGGCATGCAAAGAGGCACAGTGCATGTCTCAGTTTGTCACCATGCTCGTCTGGCAAAGTCCTCAGGACAATGCATGTTTCATTGTGTCAGCATTCCCGGCTGCCGAAGTCTTCAGGACTTCAGGATGGCACTCTCATATGGCAGCAGGTCAGAGCAGTGAAGAAGAGCTGTCAACCAGCAGGCTTGAGAAAACATGGCGAATTCGATATTCTAGAGCGGGAGGAATGAGAACCAAAGGTACAGGAGCAGGACCAGTGGCAGCAAATCGTGTCCCTTCTTCTTTGCACGATTTGCTGGTTGCACCGCCACCCATCACTCATGACTCACATGCGCGGTGCTGAGCATGGCCGCCGTGAGCGCTGCTGTGAATATCCACGACTGGCCCAGGTTGAGAATGGCCAGCGACTCGGCAGTGCGCACCGCACCCTTCTCGTAGGTGGCCATGCACGCGTCGTAACGCTCTGCCTGCACATGGACACACGAGCATGCATGGGTGGTGGCAGTCAGCCTGTGCACATTCGTTACATGGTTTCTTGCATGGTAACACTTAGCCGGCATGCATGGACAGGCATGCATGCAGTCAACTGCACTCTCAACCATGTGCTCATGAGCGGCATGCATGACCCAATCTGTAGGCTGCCTGGGTCAAAACGGCGTTGTGTTCCTGTTGTGATTACCCACCCCTTGCCCTGCCCCTCTGCTCTCCCATGCCCCCACCTCATGCTTCTCGTTGCCATAGTACTTGATGGGTTCGTAATTGATCAGTGCGTCCACAACTCGCCCACTTGCCTCACTCTGCACGCAGGGCCGGCATGCAAGCCCATGTGCCAAAGGGTGCATGGCATGGCATGGCATCGCATGGTGGCGTGTCTGCGATCACGGGTTGTCTTCACCCCTTGAGCCGCCATCCCTTGCCATGAGACACACATGGCATCCAACCTGCGACCCAGGCCACTGGTCAGTATGCAACTGGCAGGGGCCAGCTAGCTGGCACCGCCTACGTCTGCCAAGCGCCACATGCAGCATGCACAACGCTGTTGGATTTCTACTCAGGTGCACAGGCGAGCCTTTCATCACCATTACATGGCAGTTGCAACTGCAACCAGTTGGCAGCCTTCCTTTGACCACGCCGTATCTAGCAGTCATGCACAAGGCCCTAGGTGCCAACACAAAAGCGTTGCCGCTGCAAAACCCAACATTTACAACACCTTATTGCCACCCTGTTGCCTCGCCTACCTCTGCCTTGTTCATTGTCTTCCTGAAGCCTGTCCGCCATGAGGTGACACTGAAGGTGAAGGCAGTGTAACCTGCAGCCGGCAGGGGGGCATGGACTCGGGATTAAGGCTAGGCTGAGGTCAAGACTGTCATTGTGGTGGCTGGCTAGAGGTGTAGCCAAAGGGACCACGACTAGGGTCAAGTGCCAGGGTGACCCAGGTGAAGGTTGCGGAGTTCGTTTGAGCTCCAAGGACAGAGCAAGATGGCGGTATTGGCCAAGACTCGGAAGTCAGCTGGTTGTCAGATGTTGAATACCTCTGTCAATAATGTTAAGAAAGTTCTGAACCCTATCATAAAAACTAGCCTCGACTTGTCTGGAGATTGACCACTTTTCCAGAACACCCAGAAACCGCGCAGAATCAGATGAAAATGTGTTCATTCAACAGCTCTCGCCAAGGCCTATCCCCTGGACAACTTGGTTGCACTGTTGACTTGAACATTGCCTCACTTACGGGTCGTCCGGCCCAGCCGGCCCTGACCGAACCATAACCAAAGCCTAACTGCCACCCATGCCACAAGCCATGGGGGGCATGCCACAGATTAACTTCAGTTCCAAGGAACGCAAGCACTGCCGGATGTATATGCGACGACCGTCGGCTTGCAGTTGCAAATCCCGTGCCCTGCAGCCCACCTCCCAGCTTGCGGAGGCCACGCCAGTGCCGGCACCCTCTGACACTTTTCAAGCAGAAACTAAACCACCCACAAAGCGAATTAGGAAGATGAACATGGTTGGAATAGCTCTTGACAAGCTGCCTCCAACCACACCCTCAGAGCCCTTGAAGTCGTTGTGGTTGAGCCGTAAACCACGAAGTACTAGGAATGGTCAAAACAGTACCATCGGCCTTTTGGAGGACTTGTTACCACCACTTTTGGACCAGAACGACCTGAAACCTTGGACGTGAGCTCCTCACATGGCAAACTGGTCAGAGGTATTCACTCCCACATTTCTGTAGAAACCCCTGGTCATTTCTGTAGAAACCCCTGCCTCCTGAGGTGACGTTAGGCATTGATTGCAGGTCTACCTGAAGCACACTTGCTCAAACCAAGCTTTGGTGGTTTATGGGCACCCGACGTAGTAATCCAACTCTGTTGGCTAATAGAAGCACCACCAGACGGACTTCCAATGAACGTGCACCACCAGACGGACTTCTATGAGAAGAATGCAACCACAACAGTTGGGCGGTAAATGCATAGCAGTTCTATTCCCTTTTCACCTGCCTGTCTGTGGGCACCTGTCTACCTGGGTACCACCTGGGCCACAATCTGCACAGCAGCTGCCTACCTGCTAGTGTCGCCAGTGTGAGCCCTCCCATGGCAGGCCCACACTTGGCTGTGAGGATGGAGGTCACCACCACCACCTCGAACAGCGTGGGCACCACATTGAACACCATGGCGGACAGCAGGAAGTTGATGCCGCGCGTGCCGCGGTCCATCACACGCGCCAGGGCGCCTGGCAAGGAGAGCAAACAAAACGCAGCAAGATTGAGGTGTCGACGGTTGGCGAGACCGGATTGTCTTTGCCTGCTTAAGCAAACTGATCAAGGCAACACGCATCTGAATGCAATACGACCAGATCAGACCAGATCGCTTGGATTATACTCACAGCAAATCAAGACGTGTGTATGTGTGTGTGCTGACCCTGGGTTCGCCCAACACCACTATGCTGTTCTTATGTGTTGGGTCGACTGGACTGCAGAGCACCAGAACTTCCATGCCCCATGACTATGTGTGGTGCCGCCCGCCGATCTGCCTGTTCCCAGCGACGGTACACCCAGGGTTGCCTGTCCATAACTGCTGATGGCACGCCCGAGTGTCCGCTGCGGTCAGGCCTGAAGGTGACAACACGACCCCAGGGCAAGCTGGAGGCGGACAAGCCGGCCCTATAGTGTTGATGGCTTGTGTGCCTGTGTCCGTCCGTAACTGTTTGTCTGTCCGGCCGTTACCTGTTTGCCTAGACAGGTGGAATGACATGTCCAGCGAGTGCAGGTGGTTGAAGACTTCATTGGCCACGCGCCGGATGGCGCCCTGGGTCACCTATGAGACCATGGAACAAGGCACACTCAATGAAAAAGCATGCGTTAGGCAAACACAGCGTTGAGCTCATCCGGCACCAACCGGTCCCCCAGCGGCGCTGTTACAGTTAAGGTGATTTAGTGGTCTGTGAGACGTTCCAGGTAGGTGACTGTTGCCACGGTTTTGCGTTGCCGCATTTGTCATGCAGTGCTGCCTAGGGTGTGCCCCTGTCCTGCTCCGCACAAACTACTCAACCAACCACAAACCCCTTGTTCATCACTGCCCAACTGCCCAACTGCCCAACTGTCCAACTGTGCACAGCCCTCAATCTCCGCATCACCTTTGCAAACACCATATTGCGCGCCTCATTGCAGAGTGTGGTGCCTGCCTTGGCCGCCCCATAGGCCAGGATGAGCGCTCCAGGGCCCACCAACCACTCAACGCCAGGGATG
The DNA here is from genome assembly GCA_004335635.1 of Chloromonas sp. AAM2. Classification (NCBI taxonomy): domain Eukaryota; kingdom Viridiplantae; phylum Chlorophyta; class Chlorophyceae; order Chlamydomonadales; family Chlamydomonadaceae; genus Chloromonas; species Chloromonas sp. AAM2. The sequence continues at coordinate 8,866 of QAXH01004986.1, forward strand.
GGCAGCGCGGCAGAACCTGCACCAGTCAGCGCTCATCGCATGTTGCGCAGGTCAACCATAAAGAAACCCACATTCACTGTATGCACCACATGCAGCACATAAACGTCTTCACCTGCCTTTGCCATCCTCCACACAAGACAGGCAATGCATCTAATGTCAAACGCAACTGCCACAAATGCCAAACACAACTCATGTCAAACGTGCCTCAGTCAACCTCTAACTCTTGCCCTTACCTTACCGTCAATCCATCCCATACCACCCATACACTACCCTGCATGGGGTGTGATACCCAGGCACAGTGCACCCCCATAGAACTGACGAGTCACATCAGATCACCCTATGCATGACCGCCCCACCTGCTGTGCCCGCCGCCAAGGGTGCCATTGCGTCCACCGCTGCCTTCATGAGCAGTGGCACACTGATGTTCAGCAGCTTGGCGGTCACAAGCAGGCCGACGGACGCAAGCACGCGCTTACGGAACTCCGGGTTGTCTGCGAGGGAGCAGGGAGCATGGGCGGGGGCGGCACAGGGCTGGGGCCGGCAAGCCTGGAACGGGACGAGCGGTGGGTGTGTTGGTGCATGCCGCCTGCCATTGCTGTCATGCAGCAGGGGCATCAAACCGTTGCACATTGAGCCAGCCAAGTCTGACGTGTGTCATTCAACCTGACACCACCTCATGCACTCGTGTGGTGGTGGCGAGGGCTGCCTGACCAGCTGCTGCTCCATAACAAAACCATGTGCCTTGCCGTGACCTCTACCCTTAGTCCTAACCTTGTTCAGTCCATGTCCACCACTGTCCCTCACCTGCGGGCCACAGGTAGCCTGTGAGCTTGAACAGGATCTCCGTCTCACTCATCTTCTCACCCAGCATGGCCAGATCAGACCCTGCAAGGGCCAAGCAGCAGAGGGCAAGGCCACATCCTGGCCATATGACAACATGCTGGTAGAGTCCAAACAGGCTGTAGTACGTGGCCTTCAGTAAGTGATACATGCCATGTTCGGTGTGGCTGTTGCTTCCACATGTTTATGTCCCTACATTTTCGTGGTAAACGCACTGACATGCCAAGCCTCAAATGCTAATCCAAGTTTGTTCGGTGAGCAGCCACGCCCTACCTGACCCCTTCCGCTCTTCTCCCCCTTTGCCACTGCCAGCCACAGCATTCTCCTTCTCGCCAGGCTGCAAACCCTTTGGCTGCTTCGTCTGTTCTTGCTTGCTTGACGAGCTGCTGTTAGCTGCTGCACCGTCCTGGCGTGACAAGAGGTTACCAAGCGACGAGAGGAAGTGAGGGGGGGATGTGCTGTGCAGGTGGGAGCCACTGCTGCTGTGGAACCCATGCAACCGCATGGGCTGAGGCAGGTGTATGCGCCGTGGAGTGTCCCAGCTGCTCTGACGTTCCTGGCTGTGCCATTTGCGCTTGCGCTGCATGTTTGGACGATGCTGGCATGTAGGCTGTCTCGATTGATACCAATGGTGGGATAACTGCACACAGAAGCAAAAAGGTGATGCAAACAGGTTGGCGACATGGGGGGTGCACTGTGGCCTGGTGGCTGCATGATACTCCAGGAGTGCAGCAAACACTTTTGCACGAATTTGTTGAATGCACACCTGGCGTTCAGAGCCTGTGGAATTCATGTCTTGTATGGCTGTTGGTAATAATGCTGGAGGGGCATGGGGACCTTCGAGTAACGCGACGCTGCAGGACGGTGCCGTTTCTGATAGCTGCCGTGCACGCCAACGAGCCAAGCGCTGCAGTGAGTTCAGGGGCGGTCGCATGGCGGTGCCGACAGGCGCGTGCCAGCCGTGAGGTCACCACGTCAACGTCATCAAAGCTAGCTGAGATGGTGGGCGGCGTGTTCCAACACGGCGCGCCGCCCGACTACCACACTCATGCTCCTAGAAACAAGCTTCTGCTGATGATGGCAATTGAATTTGTTTCAACCCATTCTCTGCCGTTTCATCCAGATAGTGGGTGAGTCATCACTCTCCATCCCTCCATGGAGTGAGACCATCTAGTTTTGAGTGAGCAGCAGTGCTGTGGCCGGCCCACCAACTCATCCCTCTCACTCTCACAGACACCATGTGCCCAGCATGCGGTGGTATTTGGCACAAGGGGGCAGGGCAAACCATGAAGCACTTCTGCGTAATCGGACCAATGTTATACTGCAGAACAGAGTCATCTGCGGCAAACATGAAATCCATTGCAGCAGCCTAATGAAGGGAAATTTACCCGTGTCAGCAAGGCCCTTGTGGCTGTCACCCCACAGAAAGGGCCCCGTTAGCACAGACAATGAAATGCCGGCTGGCTATCCCAAATGCCTCGCCCCCGGAGTTGTTGCTGTGCAGAACCATGCATTTCTTGACCTTGATGGCAGAGACTGTGCGGTTGCTATTGCAAAAGCTGCATCAAGGAGTTTGCATTGGAATCAGACAATATTAAGGACTCGGTCAGCAAACGCTGCAGGCAGCAAGTTGAGCTGTGTCTGTAGGGTCTGAAGCTTCAGTCATGCGGGCCTTCATCAAACTTTTCCATGGCAGGACGCCCCTGCGGTCAAGACAGACTGCTTCCTTCCAGGAGCCTCGCCTCACAGGCCTCAGTACTCTGAAAAGTTTTGGTGCCCTGTGGTCTGTGCATGCTCTACCGCCTCCTTCTCGCCCTTCAGTCCGATCTGCATGCAGACAGGCAGGATGCAGCTCAAGGCTGGGGTTGTAGACATGCATGCCATGACAAGCATGGTGCAAATTCTGACAGCTGACACGGCTACCCTGGGCTATCCGTCAGGCTGTGGCATCAAAGGTTGTGGACACGGTAACAGCTTTGGAGCGGCAACAGCTCAGGAACGCCCATATGGACAAACATCTGGAATGCCTGGGAGGCAGGGCAGCTGTGGACGTCACTTGCTCGGAAGGGTCTATTTGTCAGCAGCTGAACATTGAGAGCTGGTCTTATCACCCGTAGAGTGTGCTGGACTGTAATGTAATATCTGTGATGTGTGGCCGCGCCACCACAAAACCGTGAGCGGAAAGCATTTCCAGGCCCAGTACCCACTTGGCACACTCCACAGCGCAGGGTGAAGTTGGACGTGTCTGTGAACTGGCGTGCGCGATGACACGACTCGACCTGTTGCACAGCAACAGCAAAGCAGGAGTACAAGGGGTTAGAGAAAGCACCATCTCAGGTTCCCGTGAGCGGTGGTTGGTGGCCCTGCGCGCTCTCTCTTCCCCTCAGCTGGCCCTTTCACAGCCTGATGCAATGGTCTGTGCTGACGTGAAACAATGCCATTGCTGTTCATGTCCACTCCCAGTACTGGTCGAGTCAGGAGCTCATACAGTCGACCTTGAGTTCAGACTTGCTCAAACCTCACCAGCTGTGCAGCTGCCTTCTCTATGGCTGCTGCATCGCTGCTCCCAGGCTCGTAGATGGTCATGTCCAGGTGCTCGGGCGCGCCCTCGAAGGCGCACACAGCCATTGCGTCGTAGTGAAGCCCGTCATACAGCAGCAGCACTCGCTCGCTGTACCCTGGAGGCACACACGGTCGGATAACACTAGCGTGCATCAGCCACAGGTAAGGATGGAGTCACTGGGTGCAGCACAAAGGTGACCTGGTTTGAGTGCAAACACATATCCACATTCAGAGCAGCACAGCTGGGTTCATCCTGCCGGCCAAACATGGAAGGCAAGACGCACACATGTCTTGTCTGCGTGTAGAGGGTTGGGAAGGGGAGAAAAGGTTGTCTGGCTGACGGCATGTGTGAGCAACTTGGGTGTACCCAGGTGGATCATGACAATGTGAGGCCGAACACTGCATCGTTTTGTTCCTGTAAGCCGTCTGCAGAAGGACAAAACTGTGAATGTATCTTCACACGCCCAGCTACACTGTGGTATGTGTTTTCACCCTGGCCTGCGTATGTGCTTGTGCCTGTATAGTTGAGGCGCCGATGCACACGCACCTGCATCCTGCCCGTACACATCACATCTGCACGTCTGTATGTCGTAGGCTGCTATCTCGCGCCCGTAGTGTTGACACAAGATGCTCAGCTCAATGGCCCCGCCCCACTTGTCCGACTGGGAAATCCAACTGCAGAGGAAATCAGGAGAGGGGGCCAGCCAGAGTAACAGGCGAGGTCACACGTGCAGTCCTGTGAGCGCCGTTCGCGAGTCTTGTAACAAGAGCAGGGCAGGCTAGTGCGTGGAAATCAGGGTGCAAGGCCATGGGGTGACCGCCCAGGGTGTGACAGCAGACTGCTGACGGCTGCTGCGTGGTTCAGGAGAGGCATCAGACTGCCAGCACAGCACACGTCAGGTGCACAGCGTGCCGACCCACGTGGGCAGCAGCCTGACCCGCCCCTGTGCCCTTCACATCCCCTCCAACCCCCGTCACTTGCTCACCCTCGGACGGCCCAGGGTGCATGGCAGGTGGAGAGCAAGACCATGGTGTAAGGTATGATCAGGATCTTAGGCGGCTGAGGAAAAGGTTCAGAATGCCAGGACAGCACGTGCTGATCCACCTAAGCAGCCTTCCAACCCACCTCTCTGCCCCATTCTCATCCCTGCCCACCCCCTTCACCTGCCCACCCTCCTGCGGCTGTGCCCGTCTCACTCACTGGCAGTACTTGTCGTTCTCCATGCCGAGGAATCCCTCGTTGAAGGCAAAGGGGTCGGACCGCACCGTCTGGGCAATGAGGCGCCGCAGCTCCGGGGCGCGACTGCGCGAGTTATCCATCACATACCCAACCTGTGTGACAGGGTGTGATAGCAGATGTGTGACATGTGGCAGCAGATGTGTGACATGGTGTGATAGCAGATGTGTGACATGGTGTGATAGCAGATGTGTGACATGTGGCAGCAGATGTGCAGCCGCTGCGGCACTGACGGCACAGGACTGTTGAACTCGTCAAATTTGAGCCGAACATCGTGCCTGGATGCTTGCTTACGCCAACCGTGCCATCGCAATGATGCGCAGTCAGACCATGCAACCCCAGGGTCATTTACAGGGCTTGCAAGATGTGTAGTACGCCCAAGATGTATGTAACGTTCACGGCTCGTGCATCGGGGTCTGCAAGGGTCTGAAGGAGGCGGAAGCAACATGTATTGCTTTTTCCCAAGCAATGACAGACTGAAATTGGCGGGAGGGAACGGTTGCCACTTTCTCTTCAAGCCACGCACCGCATTAAATAAGCACGAGTTGTCTGAGTCGATCACACGCCGCACCACCGCCCTCCCGCTGTGGTCCGTCAAAGCCACCGAGGTGGCCGCTGCCCCGCCCGCAGCCCCTGGCCCCGGCCCGGCTCTCGCAGTCCCCGTCTCCCTCACCCCACTGCCCTGCGTGCTGGCCGCCGGTCCGTGGCCATTAGTGGCAAGGCCGGAAGAGGGGGCTGCTGCGGGCCTGGCCGGCGCCTGGGATGGGGCTGGCGCGGCGCTACCAGGGACATCTGCTAGAGATGCAGCGATGGCCATTGCCAGCTCAGCGTCTTCATCGTTATCATCTCCCTGCACGTGAATGGATAGCACCCATAGTCGACCATGCCAGCCGCGGCCAAGCGCATCACATCTAAGCAGAGCTCGTCCTAATCAACAGCGGTTGGGGACGTCAGCGCTGTATCCTGCAAGCCACGTGCTCGAGCTGAGGACAGTAGTGGCTTCAGCGGCCACAGAGGCTAAAATCGACAACAGAAGAATTTGGCACCAGACATGTCATAGAGATGGTTCGTCATCGCCTCCACTCAGCATGCCTTCAGTGACCCACCGTGCCAACTGGCTGTGCGGCTGCCACAGGCGGTGGCAGCAAGACAGCGGGCTCAGGCGGTGGCGTGAGCTCAGCCTTGGCTGGGGCTGCAGATACGGTGATGCTGTCCCCGTTGACTATCGGTAGGCTCGACAGCAGTGCGTTGGCGGGCTCATCCGGCAACTGTACGTGTGATGTGAAAGCGTGATAGTGGGTTCAGGATCAGTGGCTGGGACTGGGCCACAGTATGAAGGAGGAGGAGCAAGGACTCGTGCTGCACTGGGTTTGGATTTGTCCATCGACATGTTCACCCAATCATTTGCACGCTGATGAGAGCGTTGTGTCGTCTCGTTTAATTGATGTGAGTGTTGTGTCACCTCGTACATATTTGAAGTCGCTGGCACGTGATTCTGTGCCTCTTTCGCCCTACTTCGGCCTCCTTTTGCATAGCCATCCATAACCTGGTCGCTGGACGCAAACGCTGGAGCGACCGGCCGTGTTGGGCAGCGGTGAGTTGTTATTCGGACCGCGGATGGACTGTTATGTCAATCATCGGATGTTGTACGCTGTATGCTGGACCTGCTTTACAGGTGCTACGCGCCCCATGGATGCCGCCCTATAAGTCCGCCAGTGCCCAGTGTGCCTGACGTGGTGAGTTCGCCATGATTGTTGTGCAGCGTTTTGTTCGTCATGGACAGTCATTGACAGTGCGTAGTCATATGATGTGCATCTCCATACCATAGGTCCATTCCACCCTGCGGCTTGGCTTGTGGTGCATAGCCGGTGCATATGTTGCAGCGCAGCATGTTCATATATGCATGCTTGGAATGCCCGTTTGTAGTCCTTGTGCAATGCTTTTGCAGGGTGAACTGTGACTCGGACGCGGCGCAGAGATGAAGAAGATTTGGACACGACAGCAGTTGGCGTTGCTCTAGGCGGTGCTCTACGTATAGCAGGTGTTAAGCCTAGCCGGGCGTTGTGAGCGTTGTGAGCGGTGCGCCTGATTGTGCGTCCCCATTGAGACTCATGTTTGCGTTTTTGGATCAAGTTCGGCGGAGCGAAGGGAAGCTCCAGTTGTATTATCATGTCAGGGGCATCCCCATGGTCTCATGTTGGCATGGCAAGACACAACTGCCCTTCTGGAGATATCGTTCCGAGTGGTAGTGAGCCCACTTTACATTGGCTTTGATCATGAGTGCGTCAGCCCGTGTAAATTCTTGGGAAAGTTTCAAATTCTTGCTGTTACAGCCTGTGTATGTTCCCAAGTTTGTTGGCCGGTGGTCACCCTCTGCCTGCCAACGTTGCAATTGAGCGCACCTGGACTGGCTTGGGAGGAAAGCCCACCAACAGCTGCTGCTGCCCGGACGGCACGCCTGTCTTTGCTGCCAGCAGGTCCAAGAAATCTGCCACATTCATGTCCGGGTTGACATCTGCCAGGCAGTGCACAAGTTGTGTGGCCAAACGGCTACTATGTACGCAGACGGCTGCCTGTCTGGCATGCTATGCGCGATTTCAAGCTGGTTGCCATGCACGGCCGACAGTGGCATCGCGTCATCCCATTACAGGCTCTGGCCATGTGTGCACAAAGTTATGGCAGAGCTGCAGAGCGTAGGTACCTGGTAACGTTGTCTGTCCTGCGGGGCCTCGGCAGCGCAGCGTCCAACGTGACATGAAGTTCGTCCCGTAACTTCTTGTGCAAGCAGCCGTAGCTGAACGCAAATCTGGCAGTCAAGTATATGCGGTCCTTGTGGTGTTCACAGCTGTCTCGCAAATGTCTTGATGTATTTGCGGCAGACACTTTTGACTTTGGAAAAAGTTACACGAAAAAACCGAATGAGGTGTCTCCTATGTTACCGGATCCTTTGCGCATCAGCAGTATGGTGATCTCGAGTTCCAATTCAATCGAACAAGCACTAAAGCCAGCAATCGTCATAGACATTTGATAATGTCGCAAATGATTCATTTTGCTCCGCAGCCCGCAGCACTACGCCATGGCGCGCAGCATCGGTCTCATCATGCACTCCGCGGATTGACTGGAAGGACAACTCAACACCGTGGGTCACTCTTGAATCAGAAAATCCGAAATCTCCCGCATTCGGCCCGCTGACCTACTAACATCAGCCTCCAGCCTCCACACTGGACCCTTCTTGCAACAAGCAAGCTCCTTGATGTCATGCCCTCCATCCTGCTATGCTGTATGCAGGAAGATCAGTGACATGCACGGCTCAGGCAGCCCAGCCAACAGTGGTGCTAACTCGGGAGAAGGGAAAGAACGACAAGATGATGGCAGAGCTTACAGCCCGTCAGATGAAGTGCATTGAGTTGCCACTCATTGAGCATACACATGGAGAGGACAGGTGGGCAGTTGTGGAGTGGAAGGTGCCTATGTATCCCAAGGAAGCTGCCTCTTATCAAGCCAGATCGCCACAACCACAAACACGTGTACATCAAGGCAAGGCTTTGAATGGACTAGCAGGCATGCCCGATGGGGCCAGCATTGCAAAACCTTCGCAACTGCAGCACTTGATGCCAGTGTGCTCGTCTTGAGGACTCTGAGTGACCAAGGCTGCTAGTATGGCTCCATTTGTTTGAACCAGTACTTATCGATGAGTCTTAAAGTCGGCGAGCTCCAGATGACCAAGGCTGCTGTTATGATTCCATCACTTCAAAGGAAATGTGCATTGTCTTGATGGCACGTGTCCTACACGTACGTGGCTCTGTGTGCCTTGCCCATGTGCCCAGGCCCAAGCTGCCTGCACTGCTTCGAGAGGCGCAGCACGACTGGGTGGCCATCACTTCCCCTGAGGCTGCGGCCGTGTTCTTGGAAGCGTGGCAGGAGGCGGGAAAGCCCGAGGTGGGGCCGGCCACGGCTGGGTAAAAGAAATACAACAACGGGAAAGGCTCAACGTAGAGGCAGGCCCGGGAAAAGGCGGTTACTCTGCACATAAGCCAGCTTACTCTGCAGAAAAGCCACCGGCACACCGGGCAGCGTGGGCTGGAATGACTAGGCATGCTGGCTTAGTGGAACATTTGGAACATAGTGGAATTGATGCAGATCATGAGTGGCATGGGGCAGGAAACTGGAGGCCACCAGTTGGTCAAAGGGGCCCACAGATCCAACCTTAGCCCTTATTGGTTACAAGCCTACAACAGCTCCACGTCCACTGCAGAGTTGCGCCCTTGTAGTCGTCACTCGTGTCCAGCGCTGGCCGCGCCCATGTCCCGCAGGTTCGCGTGGCGGTGGTGGGCACGGGCACAGGGGAGGTGCTGCGGGCCGCCGGGATCACGCCCGCCTTCACACCCTCCAAGGCCCTGGGCAAGACCATGGGGGGAGAGCTGCCACAGGTACCAGGTAAGGCCTGGGAAGAGGTCACACAGGAACACTGTTCTTTCTATCTTTCCCGCATCACCGTCCGACTGTGTCACTATCCCTGCTTTATCATCCGCTGCTCTCACGTTTCCACCACTGCAACAGACTCGTCCTGATGATGCTAGTCTGTTGTCGCACCCACTACTTGTGCCATCATGTGTACACACAGGCGGCACCAACACAGTGTTGTACCCCGCATCGGCCAAGGCCAGCACCGACCTACAGGAAAGCTTGAAAGCGGCCGGCTGGCAGGTCAAGAGACTACACACGTATAACACGGTGAGGGCTCAATGCTAGCCTCCCTTGTGTCACCGCGTCTGCTGTTTGCCTGGTTGCCTAACCCTGCTACACTGCCTCCCAATCCTGCCTATCATGTGTGGCTTCATGTGGCCGCATCCACCTGTGTCTTCCCATGTCCCATCGTCTGGTTGTTTCCAACTCTGGCAATCGAGCTCCATATAGCGTCTTGCCCATCCTCAGACACGGCCAAGACTGATGCTGTGTGCATGTATGTGCACGTGCATGCTGTGTGCATGTGTGTGCACGTGCATGCTGTGTGCAACAGTGTCCGTTGCCACATGTGCCTGCAGCGGGGCGTGACGGAGGTGGACCCGGACCTCCTGGCCGCCGCAGCCGTCGCTCCCATTGTCACCTTCGGCTCCCCTTCGGCCGTCAAGGCGTGGGTGGCACTCGTGGGGCAGGCCAAGGCGCAAGAAAAGGTGAGGTTTGAGCATGACTAGCCTCAAACAGGCCATTCATCGGTCATCAGTCGTTCTTCCTCAGGGGCAACCGTCAGTCTTGTGACTGTTTGATTCTGTCTTACGTAGCTGTTGAAGTAACTGTTGGGACTGCTGGTGCAACTCATTCCCTGACAGTCAGTCTGTTTACCAGCTCAGGCCATGGGACCCTCACAGTCAGCCTGTTTACTGTCTGCTACCCTGTTGAATGTGCGTGCAGGCAAGCGTCTGCATTGGCATCACCTCCGCCAAGGCCTGCGCCTCCCTCGGCCTCACCAGGGTGCTCTACCCCGACGCACCCGGCATTGAGGGCTGGGTGGGCTGCGTGGAGAAGGCAGCAGCGGAACTGGGCATGGTGCCTGCTTGAGCAACTGGGTGACAAGGACAGACCCTCCGCAGCAGCTCACAAAAGGATTGCTTCGCCAGGCCCCAGCTTTCCATTTTGCGAGTGAATGCGGCATAGGTAATGGCTAGTTTCGTATCTCGCAGCCTTGGTCGGTGTTATTCAGAACTTGAGCGACTGAACACAGCAGTGTTGCCAAGACCAATCCTTTGGCATAGCCGTGCTCCATCGATTTACAATGATCAGTCAATAAACAGCCTGCTTGGACAGGGAGTTTCTGCTGTTCTGTGTGTGGCGTGTTGGAATCGCACCGACGGTGTGACACAAGCCATGTCATTACCGGACCACGTCCTTGCGGGTGGATGACGTCTGCGTGTCCAGTATCTTGATAGTGACATGACTGACTGGCCTCAGGAATCGTTAAAAAAAGAAGTTTGCCAGTTCTGGGACAATTTGACACGTTTGTGTGGTGAGGCGTGTCCGTGACTGGAAGTGACGAGTTATGTTGATACCGTGTGCTTTCATTGAGTGAGTCACCACTGAAGTGTGTGTGTTGGTCCACAACGGGAATGGACACACACACTGTTGGTAAACGGTATTGTGTTACTTCTACTTCTGAGATAGATTGCTGACTTCTGGGACCAATGTGATGGTCCGAATGGAATGATGTGAACTTGATTTGTGGATGTTGGTGTGGTACAGTGTCATGTGAGATTGGGATGTTGTGGTGTATATGTGTTGGTAGACGATGCGGTGCTGCCAGTACTAGGACAGAGGCTGGGTGTGTGGGTCAG
>QAXH01004988.1:478-19858 GCA_004335635.1 Chloromonas sp. AAM2
TTGCTCAGGGTAGGCCAGGGCGGTGCCCATCCCGTTCCGTGTCTTCTGACGGCTTCCCTGGTGTAAATACATATTATATATATATATATAAATGGAATCTATATATATACATACTGACGCACCGCAGCCCAATCTGATGTCTAAAAAGCACCTGATGTCTAAAACGTATGCGGTCTGTTGCAAGGGCGTCTCAGTACTCGTCCATTGAGTAGCACAGGCAACTGGACACACTTATCCCGTAACCGACCGCATTGTAACGTTTTGCAATTCATGGCGTCTTCCTTACCATCAGACCAGCGTAAGTTGATGCAAGCCGTGTGGCGCACCGACGTGGCGCATCCCACGATGGTGGGAGTTGAAGCTTGACGTGATGGGACGCTGCCTGCTGGCACTGACAGCTGCCCATGCGACAGGTGGGCCAACGCCATCACTTGTCGGCTTCAAATGCTCCACACGCCAGCCAGTCATCAGCAGCCGCCGTACTGCTAATAACTAACTTCTCCAGTTTAAGCCAATCCACTGACCAGAAGATGTTGTCCAAGATGCTCAAGTCAACGACATTCGGTGCTCTCGCCGTCGCGGCAGTCCTGGCCCTTGCCTACAGTTCTGTCAGGGCACAGAGCGACGACCCCATAGCCACGAATGCCGTCCTTGCTGCGATGAAAATCAAGGACCAGATTACTGAGACCGCGCTCCTGGAAGCGGGTACGTCGTCACAGTGAATGTGTGACCACGTTGCAAGGTCAAATCAACCCGTGATTGACCCGCAATTGCAAGGTTAATGCGACCCGTAATTGACCTGTGCATGTGGCACAAGTCCAAGGACTATGTGTGCCGTCCTTAGCCTTGCATGGGGCACAAAACCACATCTGAGGGCACCTTGGGCGCGGTTCCTGTCATGCGACCGCAGTCAGGGCCTCAAGCGCGCTTCAATTGGTTACTGACATCGACGTGCTGACGTTCGCGCTGAACCTGGAATACTTGGTAAGCCTCGTCAGCGAATCCTCACCACATCAGAAGGCAAAAGTGAAAGTCGAGCCTGTCGGCACAGGACGTTGAGCCTGCGTCTGTGTCGAGTTCTTTATTCTGAACACAGTACATACTACGTGACGCTGTTGTGGCCTGGCGTTCTGACAAGCGTAAGTGCCGGTGTTGTTTGCAGGCCGCCAATTTCTGGACATGTGCCACGACGGGCCGTCCTCTGCAAGGCTTCCTGCTCACCGGCGGAGGACCTTCTCCGATTGGTGCGCCAACTGGATAGCATCCGCGGTCTTTTCCGACTCAAGTCCGATCGCAGAACAGTTTTTGGTTGGCGAGTTTGATTGCACGACTTGGCAGCACGCTACTAGTAAAAGGTGTTGGTCTGGTCTCGCTTGTGGGCCGCCAAAACTGTGTCTTGTCCTCCGGGCTCAAACGTTGCTCTGCCCGCTGTCTGCGCTTCGCAGGCTGCATGAAGGCTAATCTGAGCGCAGAAGTCCAGGCGATCGCAAGCGAGGTGTGAATAAACGTGTACCACGTCGAGCCTGCACGTCTCTGGAAACGTTCACTCGTAGCCTCCCTTTAGTATTTGTGCTTCATCTGCTTGCTCTCAGAGACGCGCGCCTCGACCCTGACTTGTTTCCTATAAGAGGTGTTTTTGTTTGCGACAACCTGAGCCAGGCAGTCCCAAGGTTCATTAGAACAACCGCCTGTGCTTTTCCTGCAGGTTGCCTTTGATGAGGTGGCACACGTGCTGCTGCTAAGGTGTGTGGTCACATGGGGCCAACTTGCATCATTCTATGCTTGCTGTGCGGACAGCTTGGCGTGGAACAGCATCTTTTGCTCCACAGACGCTGGTATGCCACTCGGCTGCACCAAACAGTCCTGTCGTGGCGCTAACCCTTCCAAGGCCTCCTCACTAACGCCTGGCTCCGTAGGCGAATAAGCATGACATTTGGGGCAGCCACCTTGCTGTAGCTAAGGTCAGGAAAGTACAAGTGTGCTTTCTGAAACTTTTGAACTGAACTTTTGAACTTTTGAACTTTTGAACTGAAACTTTTTGTTTATTTCGTTTTATCATTTTATTTTTACTGCTCCATACAGCCGTGTCTGATTTCTTGCGTGGGTGTGTCCTTCAGGGCTTCCCTGGGCAAATTTGCGGTTCCCCAGCCCGCCATCGACCTCACCGCTGCAAGTGAGTCCAAATTCACCCTTGCTTGTTTAAGCCCCACCCTTTATGGTGTAATGCGCCTCCCGCATTTCCACTATGTTCTGTCTTGGTTGTCTTTCCTCTGAATCAATTGTTCCTGGACTTGAGGTGGCAACTAACTAAGTAACAACAAACATGCACTGAGTTTTGTCAAGCGAACCCTTCCGTTGCCAGGTTCCAGTGCTGCCAAAGTTTGCCAGAGTGACGACGTTTTCGTCTGGTGTGAGCAACACAGGTGGTACAGGTGCGGGTACGAGTCTGCCTTGCTTTCAACATTTCTGCCTGCAGTGCGCTTCATCACGGAGGCGACAGGCGGCACGGAGGTTGTGAACACCTTCAAGGACGATGTCAGTTTCCTGGTGACTGCCTTTGTCGTTTCTGACGTCGAGCCCACAGCATACAGGGTGAGTGGACGGCACAGCACACAGGGTTAAGGCAGCGTTTGTTTTACTGTTACTTTCAAGGGGGGAAGGCAAAGAACAGGGCAAAGGACGCTTCTCAACTTGAAAAAGATGCCATCATCACAAAAGATGCCATCATCACAGGACCGTCATCTGAGATTCATAAGAAAGACAAGCTGGAGAGGATTCACAAACACAACCCACTGGCATTCAAGTGTGCAAGAACATTGTTTATGTGTGCCTTACCTCCTGCCACTATGTCATGGTGACTGTGACCACCCAGCTAGTGATGCGCTTCTGACCTGTTCGCGCAGGGTGCCATTCCTCTCCTACGTGTCAAGGAGTTTATTAGTGTTGTCGCCGGTCAACTTGCAACTGAGAGCCACCACGCAGGCGTGCTGCGCAAGACCCTATATGACCTTGTGAGTCACATGCTGCTGCCGTCACTGGCCTTTTCAGCTTTGGTCGGTTTCTTGGTCCTGGCTGCACGTGCCTGTTTTCCTTACGTTTCCTGATCGCTCACGTTTTCCTGATCGCATTTCTGTGAACTGGCCCTGCCACACAAACTATGCTGTACCGCGAAACAAGTGGTTTCTCACTGACAAATTTGTAGAGGGCGGTCAGGATCGGCGCTTGGACTGTGGAGGCCCTCTGCCAGGCAATCTCAAACAGGCAAGTGTGTGCACTACTGTGCATGATAATTGTGTGCGGGCATGTATCAGCATGCTGACATGGGGCCTAAGCCAACCACCGGCTGCGGCAGCAAGCCATGCAAGAGACTGAGGCTGGCATGCAGATGCATAAACAGCAATAGAAACATCAGAAACAGCACAAACAGCAGAAACAGGCTGGCATATAGGTGCACAAGCAGAAGTCATTGAACCGCCTGCTGCAGCAGCAGTGGCCGCTCTGCTGAACACCACCAGCACATAGATGCAACTCTCTTTGGCTCTTTTCTTCCTGGCCTGTCCGATCATGACATGCTAGCGGCGTTATGTCTCAATTAATCACATCATTTGCTGGCTGTTAACACGACCTATCTGCTGGGTGTGACGCAGGCGGGATACTGTGGACGGCGTTCTCACGGATTTTGACCAGGTAATGATGCAAGTTTGATAGGTCTGTGACACATGGCACCTGCATGGGGTATGTTGACACGTGGCACCTGCATGGGGTATGTCGACACGTGGCACCTGCATGGGGTATGTTGACACGTGGCACCTGCATGGGGTATGTTGACACGTGGCACCTGCATGGGGTATGTTGACACGGTGCACCTGCATGGAGTAAAGTGCACAGGCGACTAGGTGGATAATCACAACATAGCAAATGAGTCCACTAAACACCAGGTTGACATTGGAATGCCACTGGCGGTTAAAGGCCAACCATAACAGTCACCTCAGTGCGCACCAAGCAGAACAGAACATTCACACGAACAACAAACAACAGGTGTAGCGAGACAGGAACTAGGTAGCATATTCGTTGGCGGAAGCAAGTCGGCGTACTTCACCAACGGATGCGCGTGGTGCGGCCGCAGGGCATCACGATCAACGGCTTGCCCAACCTAGTGCCAACCGACTCGAACGGCCTGATCTTCCCCCGCTCGCCACAGCAGCTGCTGTGAGTTGCTGGGTGTACTGCTTTATCGTTGGGTGCGGCTGAGCACCTACCATGTAGCATTGATGGGCTCACAAGTCCTGTGCATCTGCATGCCTTTGAGGTTTCCCTGATGTAACAAACCAATCAAACAATCCACCCTAGTAGCATTAGAAAAGGAGATGGAAATCCGCATCAGTGTGGTAAATGACAGCATTGGTATGATGTCAGCGGCTGGATCTTTTTGGTAGTAGTGATTCTGTCAGATGACTAGCCATTGGAACGAGATGGTCGCCTTAACCATGGCTCATAACTGCTCCATGCCTGCCTGAACCACAGGGCTATTTTCTACGACGGTGGTTTCAACCTGGGCGGTTTCTTTCCCCTGGGCTTGGCCGCACGCATCCGCAACCAGCTGCAGGGATAGCGCCGAGTCGGCATCTATTTACTAGCTTGATAAGCTGCTACAGCTACTTCCAAGCTCAAACTGCTATAACTACGGGTTTTCGTGAATCAAAGGCGGTGTGTACAAAGATGATGGCAAGCCAAAGCAAGCAAGCCTTTGGCTTGGCACATGGAGCTTTGAGTATTCAGGTACTTCAGTTGTGTTTAGGGCAAACTAGATGCCAGACATGATGGCCCTGCATCAGAAGTGAATTGTTTGTGACGGCTGTTTTGGAGTACATTGCTTATCAAGATGTTTCGTGTGTTGAGGAAGGGGCAAGGCAGGCATCAGCATGGTGACCTAGACATCACTTTAGCTAAGTCGAATTGTGCGCTATTCATCGTCAGTATTCATCACAAGCTGCAGTATGTGCTGCGATGACCTACGACGACCAGGCTTCCAAGGAAGCGGGGAGTTTTCCTTTCCTCGGAACATTCATCCAATTCATACCAACTTCATGTGTGTGGTTTTGGTTTGTATTACGCGGTTTTGGTTCCAGACCGTTTCCTTTCGTGTGGCTAGAATCCAGCGCTTCCCGTGACGAGTAACAACAAGTCTGCGAGTCAAAAAGATATCGTCTTTTGGCAAGTGAAGCAGGGAAGATGGCGGGAGGTGTATGTGGGCGTGGCGCAAACTCTTTTGGAAGTATAGGTCCCTTCTTGGGGCCCAAATTGAGAAGCATTATGAATGTGCACCCAGCAAGCCTGCAAGGAGTTGGGAGCCGGTAGTTTGATGCCTTGACATAACCACACACAGGTCAATGACAAGGCTGTTTGACTGCCTGATGCATTACCACAGATGCCGGGCAAATCCAGGTCAAGTGTAGCAATGATCGCGTGTGCACCTGCACTTGCTCAAGAGTAGGATCTTTCTCACAGGAGCGGTTCCAGGAAACGTTCAAACTACCCCATCTAGCTACTGTCCAAGAAAGGCAAGCGTCTCTGCAAATCAATAGCCCACGCAGGCACTTCGAGTGGTGGTGGCTGTTGCAGCAGTTTCAAGACACTGTGTGAGCCCGAGAGAAACGAAAAGCAGTCAAGAAACGACAAGCAGGCGCATGTGTGAGCCCGGGTAAACTTATGAGAAATCCAAAGGTCGAATGTTGCTGAACGATGAGCAGCTTCGAAGTTCTCTGGCCTTGAACACCATTACCTTCCGGCCATTTCCATGTCCAACTGTCTGGCGGAAACAAAACGTCTTTCAAGTAGGTCCTTCAGCCACTGATTCCGTGAGCTCAAAAGTGCTGAGTCATGAAGTGGTTGTTTCTGAAATAAGCAGAACACTGCCAAAACACTGCCGGAGAGCGCAGGAAGAGAGATGTTCATGAATTCATGAGTGCGGCAGAAATGATCCTAGCAGTGCTCTGATGTCATAGGGCATGCTCCCAGAATACGAGTCGAATAATGAATCCTCCCAATCATGAATCCTCCGCCTCAGTGTGTCGTGGCTGGGTTGACTATGCCCCCATGGGCTTGTACTCAGAACACGCTGCATGTGCACACACACCCGCCACATGCGCCCCATGTGCATGGACGCTCAGCACATGCAATCAGTACATGGGTGCAGCCGGTCCATGCACTAATCACATGCAGCATGTGCAGAACTCCATCATATGGCCCATGTGACTGCACACCCAGCACATGCACTCAGCGAATGCAAACTTAGTACATGGGTGCTGCCGGCCCCCCTGTGACCGGGCATTGCCTGAAGGTGTTGACCCATTGGTTCCATGCATCCCGGATAGCGACCACATCCATGCCGTTGCTCTTACTCACAACACGCTCATGACCCTGCAGTCAGGCAAGCAGCAGGGGCGACTATGATACCAGCAACGTCATGATTGTTGTTACACGGCATGGCACCTGGATACTGCACCCAGATACTGCATTGCACTATGTGCAGGGGCCCAAGCTTTGTTGATCGCAAATCAGCCTGGAAAACCACACCACAAACACACGTGATTGTTGATCGCAACCACCCCAACAAACCACAACCCATGTGACCCCAACAACTATCAGTATCCTAGCATAAGAGACAACAGATAAGTAAAACAACAAACAAGATCATCCCAACTGCCCACGTGCCGCACCTGCACCGGGTAACCGCTGACCGAGCACGGCTCCCACTTGTGGTTGCAGGAATGGCACTGCAGGTTCGCCTCGTACGTGTTGGTGCCGCACTGCTCGCATGTGCGGGTGGCCAGGCTCTGATCCACTGACTGGTCCATGGATAGCTCGAGCACAAAGTTACGCACCTGCACGAATGACATGCACATATACATATGGAAACAAACAGGCACGCATACACATGAGGGGTGGCAGCCACATGCAGAGGCACAAGGCAGAGCTGTCCTATAGCGTGAGTAGTGCTTTTGGCAGGACTATCCACCCACCAAAATAAATGCAACCTGAAAGGCAAGAAATGGAAAACAGGATGTGAAACCGCATGAACAGGCACATGAATACAAGCAGAAGGTGCAATTGATGGTAGCCCGGGACTTCTTCACTCACGTCTTCTCTGTCATCTCCCGCGACGTAGGAGCGGTTGGGGATGTGGAAGTCAAAGGGAACGTCCGTGTCGGCAAAGTCAGAGTTCTCAATCACCTAGAGGCAAAAGCAAAGAACAGGCCACTGTCAGCAGTGTCAGCATCTAGCAGAATCAAGACAACGATAAGTGCGCAGGCCGTGCATGTCTGGTACCCATCACTGATAACATTATTTTACGATCTTATTATTATTATTATTATTATATTATTATTATTATTATTATTATTTTTACGATCTACATAATCCACTAATCAACCAAATCTCACACACTCACCGCTGCGCTCGAGTCAGGTTCGTCCATGGCATCGCACAGGTCCAGGAAACGGTTGAGCATGACAAAGGCCATGCCCAGGCGGCCTGCCTCGCGCCAGGCAAGGCCAGCCTCGTAGAACGCCTGCATGGGGAGGTACAACAACATAAATACATGGCCAAGTCCATGCACCAAAGCCTGCTTGCGAACTCAAATTATGAGCTGTCAATGATCTCTCATTACTTTTCTGATGCACCACGACAGTGATGCACAATTGAATCGATGCATAGCAATAGTGACACTGATGGTGAGCCTGCTTGTTGCTGAGGCACTGAACATGCATTGTTTCGGCTCACTGCCAGCGCCTGTACAGTAATGTGCAGCTGGGGGTATGCAAGGAATTCAAACAGATACGGTGGTTATGCACAGATTAAGCAACCTAAGCAACCTAATGCACAGAGTAAGCAGGAGCTACCTCCATCGTGCGCTGCTTGCCTGGTCAGAATAACAGTACACAGTAAGAGTAATCTGCAAGTAAATCTGCAAGTCAAGCGCAAGAGTACTGCTACGGGTCCCTATGTCTTGGCCTTACCCTGTCTGCTGGCACTATTGCACGTACAAGCTTTGCAACAGCATGATGATCATTCCCCAGCGCATCCGACACACTGATGCTGTATGCCTTACCCTGTCTGCTGGGATGACGCCCACATATCTGAGTGCGGCAGTGAGCTGCCGAGCGGCCAGCTCCTTCAGCCCAGAAGCCTTAGCAGCCCCAGCCAACGCTAGGTAGTGAGAGCACAGATACAAACGCCTGAAAACAGATAAGATCTATGAGATTAATTGATCACAATAAGTGCCAGTGTCAGGTAGTGAGAGCACAGGCACAGAGTGAAAGCTTGCTAGAAAATGCTACATATGACCTGAAGGGATAGGATTATTACAGCCAGCAATGACAGTCAGGCCTTTTTACATCGTGAGCACATCTCCATGCTAGCAAGCATAATCAGATCTGAACAGCACAAAGCAAACAAACAAGCAAACAGACAGACATGGGTCTGTCGTCGATAGCGCAAGCTCCGACTCACAGCCACTGCCTGAGTTTGCTTAGACACTAACCGAGGGTGCACATTCCTACCTTACGTGCCCTACCACGCTGAAGACAATTCCGCGATGACGAGCCAGGGCAGAGAAAGCCAGGCTCTGCCTGCTGCCTAATCCTCCAGCACAGCAGATATCGCCCTGCCCCGCCCTAACCCAGCCCACCTGGATTCTTTCATGTGCTTCTTGCCCACACTTGCACCCTTAACCATAACTTACCCCTAATCTTAATCAACCCAGCCCACCTGAACTCTTCCACGTCCTTCTTGCCGACGCTCGCCCCGTTGGGTCCCGACAGGAGGGTCACCAGCCGGAACAACATGCCCTTGAGCGCCTGAAGGCAAGGGAAAGGGAAGAACTAGAAATAATATCATTGCTATCAGTATAAGATTGGATGAACACAAGCAAGGAACGAAGACAAGCATAACAAAACAGTGATGCAACCCATGCTCTATTGCATGGCGTCCGCAGATTTGCAATGCACTTCAGAACGGAGGGAAGGCAAGGAAAGTTCTGGCACATGCCGTACTGTTGTGCATACTGAAGCCATACATTTCCAACATCATAGCAATAATAGCCAGCCTTACCTGTTCGGCATCCAGGCTTCTCTCTGTCATGCTGCACTGAAGAATGCCCGAGGCCACGCTCCGATAGAGCTCAAAATACTGGGGGTTGGCGCTCACGCCATGTGCTGAGAAAACCTGCGTTGGCAAGAAACAGACAGAAACTGAACGTGATTATGTGTGGCAGATTCCGTCATATGAGTCATGGCCAAGCGAGAGGTATGCTTGCTCAGATACGTCATTGATGTTTACGCCATCTTGATCACACACATGCAGGCCTATGATGATGGTGATGACAGTTGGCAGAAAATGATGCTGCAGCGTAGTCCTCCTGATAAATGACACTCGCTGCTGCAGCATAACCTCCCTGTTCAACTTGCCTCTCTGTGTGTCTAGCGGCATTGAGAATAACAATAACACAAGAACGATGATGAGAATGATGAAGGACACGTACCGCAGCGGCCGCCGCGTAGTCGCCCTGCTTGAACCGCCTCTCCGCGTGCCGGGCGGCGTAGGCAGCGGACACCTCCTCGCCCTGCTTGGATGCAAGCTCATGAACCTGAAAGGAAACGGGTATAGTATTGGTACCAAAGGTGCATGGTCTGCAGCACAATATCACCGGAACTTCAACATCAAATGGCATTCGCAGACCCCAAGGAAATGTAGCATGGAGGTGGCTGGGATTGTGGCAGTGCAGTCAGACGGAGACAGTGACCCTTGGCAAGGTTCCAGCACCGAGGACACACAGGTAGTGACTGTTGGTGGCGTCCCCTGGAGGCCCCTGGAATATCCCTGAATCGTAACTGCTCTCATTCAAGCTGAACATTGCAAATAGCACAGGCTGGACATTCAGCATCAAAACGCATCAAGTTCGTCTGCAATGCACTGACTCACAGCCGCAAAACATTCAACTGACCCTGTTTCAAAGCCATTTGCAAGTGCATGTCTCTTACCTTGTCCCAGTCGTCCCTCTGCACGTACATATCAATGGCCTGCTGTGCCATGGCCCCGCCCCGACCCGCTAGCTCATCCGCCTGCTTGTTCTGTGCACGACAGAGAAGGGGCAAGCAGGGGTGCATAGCACTTATTCATAGTAGCGGTTGTACCGCAGCACAGGCTTGACCACATTGACCATGGAAGATGTTCTATCTCTGCACGGTTAGTGGTTCCAACTGTGCTGCAGACCGGGCTGGTACAAATAATGGATGACGGACTAGGCCGTGACTGCACTATTTCGCTGCACGCATGGTTGTGCTGTGCTGTGCTCAATCTGCTGTTGCCGTGGAACATGCAAAAACAATTGTGTTACCGAACATTACCTGCAGCAGGTGGTTGTTGTACTGCTCCTCTATGTAAGCGCTGAAGGTGGGGTTGTTGCCCGCCAGCTGACGCGCCCGCTCAAACATTTGACCCGCACAGTAGGCACGGATGGCACCTGGAACGACAGAGGTGGAACACAAGCAAAGGGGAGTAAGCAAGGCGAGGGCTTTTGTGTGCATGGCAATCCGTGCACACAAGCCCGTGCTCAGTACAACTACCTTAGAACCCGACGTCGATCCCTCAGTACGCAACTGTGGCCACAGTCCAATCCACATGACTGTGCCCAACTCTCACGATTACTTGATTACGCCAGGGGATTGGATTACACCAGGGAACTATGCCATGCGTGAAGGCTAGCAAGGCATGCCTGAGACGAGGATGGACGGACGAGGATGGACCAGGATGGATAGATGGATACTATCCTACTAGCCAGCAGGTTGTCAGAGCATGACACCAGAAGGCGCAGTCACTGTAAGTGCGTCCAGTTGCCCCTAGTAAGCGTAATCAGGTAAGCTACATCGAATACTCGGGGTGACCTGTGCTGTCCTGGGCTGCCCAGAGCAACAGAAGCTCACCCTGCACGTCGTCGATTCCTTCGTGCAGCTCTCCCGCCGCCTGGTGCCGGCCCACCTCCTGCAGCTTGCTGCTTGACAGGGACACCACGTCATGCATGCGATGGCGCTGGAAGTTGATCGCCAGCTCAGCGGCCTTCTCCCAGCACTGCAAAGAGCAAGGCGGGCATTCGAGCGAAGTGGTCGAGCGAAGCACTGGAGACGAAGGGACGATCGCAGCTAGGCTGACCACATGAACATATCGCCTCTCACAGGCGGTTGAACATGTCGCCTCAAACAGACGGTGTATCATGTCGCCTCAAACAGGCGGTTGAACATGTCGCCTCAAACAGACGGTTGAACATGTCGCGTGCTACTGTCAAGACGCAAGCAAAGGGGTACCAAAGGGCAAGCCTTATCAAACACATCACGTGAAGAGTCAACCACAGCCAAACACACAGGCAAACGCTCAGGCAACCGATCAGGAAGTCGCCAAGTTGATCACAAATCATTCAATTGCTACTCAGACGTATACAGATATGTCACTGACACACCACCGACCGTCGCACAAGTAGTTTTGCTTTGTAATGTCCCTGCCACCGGCCTTTGCACGCACCTGCTCCAACACATCGATGTTTGTCGTGTCCTGTGTGCTGATGGACAGGTAAGTCTCGATGGCGCGCGCGTAGTCGTTGCCCTGCTCGAACTTTCGAGCCTTGCCGACGACGGCATCGGCACCGCCCCCAGCGGCCATTGCGGGTGCGTTGGAAGTGCCTGCGCATGTTTCAACGGCACAGTCAGTGCATGCAATGAAAGTCGACATTTTTAAAGACACACTGTCTCAAGTTCCAACTTCACGATCAGTGCATGCGATAAAACAAATCTATTCGATTTCCTGCTCTGCTGAATAGGCACGTGAATTCGACATGATGCACATCACGACGCGATTCACACGCCGCAGCGCAGAGGCAGGGTTGGATACTCCGACTAGGACACTCAAACCCACCGCTTGCCAGCTCTGCATGGATTTCCTGCACCTTTCCGGGCAGGTAGTCTTCGGCCAGCCGCAGCGCATCGTGCCACATGCGCGCATCCCTGCCAGCAACACAAGGCAATCCGTCTGATGCAGCATTTTGAATTTCGTTAAGTTACGTTCGTATGGAGGGTCACAAAAGGGTCACATTGTCAAACAGTCCAAAGCCAGCCTAGCACATGGGAAATCACAATATGCACAACATCAACAATAACCGTGCGTTTTCACCCAGTCACAATGCCACCATCACCATGAACACAAGGCAAATGTGCCAAGCGTTTTTATTGGGCAAGGAAACAAGCCACTGGGAGAGCGGGCATGAAATGGTGAAGCACACAAGCTTGAAAGCACACGTTAGCACTTTGCTGTACGCACCACGCACAACACACGTACTAGGCCAAGAGGTTGAGTATAAGATATCGAGCATACTAGGGCTAGTCTGACTCATGAGGAACACTGATGCGGCACGCTTTGTCAGAATCAGTAGTCACTCCCTGTGTGATGGTCACTTGACTGCCTATTAATATTATTGGTTACTTGACTGCTTATCAATATTGTTATTAGTCATTTGACTGCTTGTTAATATTATTATAATATGGTGCTCCGTCACCATGCCCAGGTCCAATGTCACAGCCAGTGAGCGAGGCCACCACGCAACCTCCAGCAAGCTGAACCATATGCCACAGATTGCATCTGCCATATGTGGTGAACCATAACCACAGATTGCATCTGCTTCCTGCCTATGTATAAAACTACATATAATGTACGTACCTGTACATAGTGAGTGCTAGCTCTGGCCTCTTGGCCTTGAGGTACAGTGACTCCGCCACCTGCAGCTGTTTCCTGCCAATGGCCTCCTTGGCCTGGGCCACCAGGATGTCGCTGATGCCGGAGGGGTCGTGCGACTCGGCGATGCGCATGGCTGACACCCAGTCCTGGTTATGGATGTACCTGCGCAGCGAGGGTGCACGAAGTTTTGTCTGTTTCTTGTACGTTTCTTGCACTGGGTTGTTGCTGGGGCGGTACACATCACGTTTCGTATCCTGTGACAGCTTTCCTGGTGTGGACTTGACTGCATAAGAAATCCTGCCACCCATTTCCCCTGCAATGCTAATCTGCACGCAGCAGCACACACGCATTTGAACCCATCATGCAAACCAAGCATTCTTTTCTTCCCTCCCTCCCTCCTTCGCCCCCGCTGAGCAGTCCTCCCCGGACTGAAGGCCATGTAAACAGTAACAGCAAAAGAAAACCCAAGCAGTCTGCCACCCAGATGAGGTGAGTGTCCTGATACCCCCTCCCCTGCTCACATGTCAACCGCCTCCTAGGCTTGCTGTACTGCACCAATCCATTCCCATTTACCTGATAATTTTGATTTGAATTTTCTGATCAGTGTTTATGATGGACGCATGTGGTAACATCGCTTACATGTCAATCGCCTCCCTTGGCTTGCTGGCGTTGAGGAACTCCAGCTCTGCCTCCTGGAACCTCCCCTCATCCTCGAGGAACATGGCGTACTTGAGGTACACCTCGGGAAGCTTGTTCTTAGCACCGGCGCGTGAGAGCTCAAACGCCTGCACATGAATGGTTTGTACATAATTTTATTATTCCCATTGTCATCAAATGGCATACTTGAGGTGGACTTCAGGCAGCTTATTGTTGGCACCAGCACGTGACAGCTCAAACGCCTGCAGAAAGCGCATGATATGGATAGTATGATTGATGACACTGTTACTACTACTAGAGATAATCACCAAGTGGTTATTATTCTGCTGCTTATTCTTATTCTTATCATCCTCCTTGCCCGTCAAGACAGCGCAGCACTCTCACAGCGCAACAACCACCGCAACAACACCCTGTGGTGTGCTTGCAATCGCCTTGCTTGTTTGACAAGCCCACCCCCACAGGCCACACCCGTACCTGCGCAAATGCCCCGCTCTCCACTGCGTAGTCGATGGCTGCCTCCAACATGCCCATCTTGCGCAGGAGGGAGGCGCCCTCCTCGCCCCCCAGGGTGATGGCCCATGCGTAGGCAACCTGATGCAAGGAAGAACATACAAGGCAAATACAAGGTCATACTGGCACAAACCTCACGGCCAAACCATCCAATGCGCTGAACAAACCATTGACGATTGTTGCAGCCGCAGTACTGGCACAGAATTCAGAGCACCCCGCCACGCTGCGGCAAAAGTTTGATTGTCTCTGATCAGAAACGTCCGTGCCCAGGGACGGATGTAACACGGCTGGGGACCAAGTTGGCTTTTGTCTCTAACTTGCGGAGCAGACCTCTCATGTCCTTTGAGTCACGTGCCCTCAGGGCATCTCATCACCACGTAGGTGAGGAAAGTTTACAAGTGAGGGGTATGGACATCAAGCGACAACTGAACTGAGCTCAAGAAGTGTCCAAACTAAGGTTATTCTTACCTGCTTTGCTGCATTGGCGCCGCCGTATATCTTGGCCACCCGCAGTGCGTCTTCCCACGATCCCTGAAGGCACAGGCCACGGCCAAGTGTGCGTCGCTAGTTAGGACAAGCCGTCAAAGTTGTGAGTGCTGTTCTGTACAGGGGATGACGGAGGGTCTCTCCTCAACTGCTCAACGTAACAGTAACTGCTGGGATTGCTAACCCATATCCCTCGTGTCTACTGGGATGCAAACCCAGGACCCGTACGGTCTACGCTGAGAATAACACCAGCTTGATTTAACTCACAGTGTCACAAGGCGCTTGGGCCGACATGCGGACGCACGCATGCACGAGCATGCACGCATGTGTAGATTATGCCTGGTCCCGTGGCCTCCTAGAGTGTACTACATAGTGTAAAATGTACTGTATAGTGTGCCGTGGAGAATGTAGTGCTTCTCCTACCTGTGTCCTGTACATTTGCACTGCAGCCTTCCAGTCCTTGCCGTCCGTGTAGTGCTTCTCCGCCTCCCTCAAGTTGCCCTCCACCTCCAGAGCCTTGCCGACAAGCAGGTGAGCCTGTGAGGGACACAAAGCACGGTTCAAGTTGGAAGTTCAGTGATGGTAGTTACGTAACAACCTCCGCCCCAACCTCAGTATTTTAATCTAATCTCTTGAGGTCAGGCAGGGGGAGCTGTCTGACAGCACGAGGACAGCCAGGCAAGGCTTTTGTTTCTTGTTGCCAACCAGCAGGTGAGCCTGAGGCATGCAAGGCAGCATTCATTCTGATGCAGGCAATGAGAAGCTGCAATCCAGCTGAAAGAGCGGAGAGCTGGCTGAGTGCATGGGGACGCATTGCAGACGCGGGCAAGAGACGCATTGCAGACGCGGACAAGAGCCGCATTGCAGGCGTGGGCAGGAGACGCATTGCAGACGCGGGCAAGACACGCATTGCAGGCATCGGCAGGCATTCTCAAGCATGTGCAGCACCGACCAGGGTGTAAAATGGTGACCATAGGACATCAGAAACGGCGGAAACTGCCCCTCCTTACCTGTGCGAGGTTGTCCTTGCGGTGCTGCGAAACCAGTCGTATCATCTGGTCGTAGTTCCTGGCCTTCTTGTACATGGTGATGGCCATGTC
Organism: Chloromonas sp. AAM2; assembly: GCA_004335635.1. Classification (NCBI taxonomy): domain Eukaryota; kingdom Viridiplantae; phylum Chlorophyta; class Chlorophyceae; order Chlamydomonadales; family Chlamydomonadaceae; genus Chloromonas; species Chloromonas sp. AAM2. The sequence continues at coordinate 16,012 of QAXH01004988.1, forward strand.
AACTTCATCGCCCTGAGGTGCATCAACATGCAGAATATGGTAAGATGTGCGCATAAGCTGTGGGCTCTCAACCTCTACTACTGGGATGTACTCTATTTTTTTTATAGAATGCCATCAGAAGCATCTGAAATTGAAGCCGCTAGCACCAGCTGTAGATAGGATGCCCACACACGGACCATCAGAATAGTGCCAGCCTGCAACTAAACGATTCAGGTCTCAATACCATTCAGCAACTAAGATTAGGTTTGTGCACGGGGATGGCCCCAGTGTAGAATACACTAACCAGTATAGAATACACTAAGACACGCACCCAGCACCAGATATTCATAAAACACACTAACCTGCAGGTAGGCTTTCTCCGCCTCCTTGTACTTGAACCCAGCCTCAAACTCACGCGCCTTCTTCCTGAAAGAAGGCAACAGGACGATACACGCACAAGTGCAAGTAAACTTAAGGGTCAGAATTCCTTGCTTACAAACACCACCATACCGCAGCCACTGTCCGTTCTTCTGTTGGCCCAGGCCCAGTGCCGGGGACACGATTTGCCTCTTTGAGAGCGTCACTTCATGGAACTTTTACGTGATACCCGCGCGTGTGAATGCCACAAGAAGGCACTGCTCTGTAGCTCCACTGACTACTAACTACTAACTACTCTGTAGCTCCACCAAACCCATGCCTTACTGTCAACCAACCAACTTGTCCCACCTGTAGAAGTTGCGCATCTCCACATCACTGAGATAGCCCCTGGCCACCTTCTGGGCAGCTTCCCACTTGCCGGCCCGACTGTACATGTCAACGGCATCAATGGCCATGCCAGCCTTCACGTAGTAACGCTCGGCCTGAAACCAGACACGAGTTATGTTAAGGTCTGTTTCTTGTAGGTTTTTGCACTGGATCTGCACACACACTATCAGAAAGCAGGTGCAGGCACAAGCAAACAGAAAGATTTGGCTGCAGGCCACAGAACACTATAATCATCATCAGTATGTGACATTGCACATTCGCCCAAAGCATCATTGGACACACAGACACTTGAGCAATGATAGCAGGTGGGCCTACGGTGCGGCACCTGAAGCCGATTGCGCCTCTGCCCCTCGTAAACATCTGCAAATGTATTCCACGTCGCCTTCCTCAAACTCCACCTCAGCCTTTCCTCTTTGCAATGATTCCCCCAACCCCTGAGCCAATCTGCTCCTCTCCTTTCTGCACAACAAAATAGCACCTCTCGTCCTCCTAAACATCTTTAAACGCAACTCATTCCTCGCTACCGTTTCTTCCCCATAAGATAACCCACCTCATCCAGATTGCCGGTGGACTCATAGTGTGAGGCAATGCGCTTGTAGTAGGGCAGCGCCTGGGCATGGTCCAGATAGTCGATGATGCCGGCAGCCTTGGAAAACTGACGACACTGAATTGCAGCCTCAATCGCCTTGAGCGAGCGACCCGCCTCTGCAGGTGGTGGTTACAGCAGTTCAGCAGGAGGTTGCGGCAGTTGCAGGGCGTTGGGCAGGTGGTTATGGCAGTTAGAAAGCGTTCAGCAGGTGGTTAAGTCAGTTGAGCAGGTTCCCCAGACAGTTCTCAGTAACAACCTAAGCCACCTTATATGTCCTTATGTCCTTATATATATGTCCTTCTCACCGATGAAGTGGTTGATGGCCGCGTCCATTGCCTTTTGTCCCATGAGCCAGTCGCCCCACTCCTCCTCAATCTCTATCACGGCAGCGGGAAATTCGCGACGGGCTAGGTCGATGGCCTTCCTGCAGCGGCAGAGCAGGCGGCAGACGAGGGGAAAGTGAGACTGGCAATTATAAACACAGTCGTCATTATCTTTTATTGTGTTGATAGAATTAAGGAAAATGATACTACAACCAGAGGGGGGCAGACAAGCAGATACGGCCTGTCAAAGTTTGGGACGGCCCCCAGGTTTGAGGGACTCTTTGACCACCCACTTTCTTCAAACCGTCATAACCGCCCAGGTAACGGTCAGAACCCTCACAATACGGGTATCAGTTTGAAGTTCTTGACTAGCCGGTTGCGGCTAGCCTCTTAGCCAGGCCTTTCATCATCAAATGATCATCACAGGACCTGTGCGATTTTTCTGGAATTCTTCAATCGCTGGACTGCCACAGTTGACCAGCCTTTGACCAGACACTGATTAATACTCCAGATTCAGAATTTGTGGGAATTACTTCTTATGGTTGATTATTTCGGAAAGCCCGCCCTGCTACATCAGACTGTTGTGGAATGCTAACACAGGTGCTACCAGTGACCGGTACAGATAGCATCATTCTAGCACCGGTTGGCACAGTTCTAGCACCATTCAGCACCTTTCAGCACCACTTAGCAGCAGCACTGACCGTGTGCCTCAGGTATGTACTGTGGTGTGCTCGAAAAGGTGTGCTATCGTTAGCTAATTACAATCAGCACCACTCAGCGCCAGTCAGTTCTGACGGTGAAGGGTTGGAAGGGAAAGTACATGGTGCACGGGACAGGCAGTACGGGACCTGACTTAAAGCATGTGTGCTATCAAAGCTGCTAACCGTATGGCTAGGATATTCCTAGCCGGACATTAGCACCCCTGGTGCTACCTGTACCGGCTAACCCTAGCACACCACACTATGCTGATGTACAACTATCTAAACTCAGAACGCTAAACACACATCCCTTTGTATATCAATATAGTATAATAGAGGAACAACCAAGGTAAGCTGTGGTTGAGTTGTGAAGCAAGAGCGTGGCAGACGATGTTCCTAGTATTCATCTAATTTCCGCTCACTGCCGCCTGTCTGTTATCCGTTGATACCAGTAAAATAAAAACAGCATTGAAATTGATGACACTACCAGCACCCACCTGTACGCATGTCCCTTGCGGTACGCTGTCAGCGCCTCCTGGGACCTGCCCAGGTACTCGAACAACTCCCCGCCCCGCTCATGCAGCCCAGCCTTGGACAGGGAAGAAAGGATCGAGTCGAGCAGAGCAGGGTCGTGGCTCACGTGGTACGTCATCACAACCTGGAAACGTCACAAAAGAGTGACAAGTGTGAGAGTGTGGTAAGATGAGGCAAAATGGGCACGGGATTGAGAACAGAAGGGCAGGGTTCAGGCTCACGTGCTACGGCAAAAACGACCTACGGAATGAGAGTGACAAGTGTGGAAAGAGTGAGGGACAAATGTGACAAAGCGTGATGAAGTTGCAAAAATCATAGAACAGGATCGAGTCCAGACGAGCAGGGCCGTGATCGGCCTCTTACGTAAGTTACCGCCTGTGCGGCGGTTTTTGTCGGTTTCTGACTGATGACGTGAGGTACAGCATCACCTGTGCAGCCCTGGCTGGCAGCCCCCCCTTGAGGTAGAGGGAGATGGCGCCCAGGTAATCTTGCTCGTTCTCCTTGACCAGGCCCGCCTTCTCCTCCTGCCCCGTCTCCATCAACCATCTGAACACAAGGGGAGATGTAATCACACAGTCATAATTACATACAAAACAACCAGGGGCTGGCCAGGGTTCAGCAGCAGCTTCCGCAGTTCGGAATGGAGCGCCACAGTTCGGATTTGAGTGCCGCTGTTGCAGGCAAAGAACCAGTGTCTGGGTCAAATTTTGCCAGGTGACGTCTTCAGCCAGTGTTGGAACATGCTCCTCAGACCAGCACACCTGGTTACCATAGCAGACCATGCATATCAAGTGGTTCCTTCCTCCTTACTTGTAGTATCTGCTCTTCAGTGCCTCAGCATCGGGGTGCCTGGACCCATCCGCCACACGCAGAGCGTCCTCCCACCTGCACACACGTCATGCACACACGTCATGCACACACATCATGCACACACGTCATGCACACACGTCATGCACACA
>QAXH01004988.1:19979-35773 GCA_004335635.1 Chloromonas sp. AAM2
ACACAGGTCATGCACACACCATGCACACACGTCATGCACACACGTCATGCACACACGTCATGCACACACGTCATGCACACACACCATGCACACAGGTTACGCGTGTGGACTGCAGAAATGCACACAATTGTACTGTAAGTGAGACATCACAGTCCTCATCAGCACTGAGTCCAAGCGTATTGCGTTGCGCTGCTGTGATCTCCCTGAGCAATGCTACAGCACGGGACCGTTAGCACGCACAAAGCGAACACGCGTGTATGGCATCTTAGATGGGTCTTGCATGACTAACCACCACCTTGCATTTGAGCCCTTATTCTGTCCTCAGTCAGCGCAGGCACATTGCTGCTAACCTGAGCCTGCTCACCTGAACTTCGTAAACAATTAGTACCACTCACTTGTAGGCGTTTTGGTACATGGCGATGCACTCATCCACCTTGCCCTGTGCCAGCAGCAGCTGCTCAGCGGCAGGCCACTGCTTGTTCAGCTGGGCCAGCTGGGAACGAACCTGAAAGCATTGACACAGATATGTATGTTGACTACGTTACCATGTGCCTTGGGTTGTCTTACTGGCCTGTGATCAGCTACTGAGCTACTAGTCACTCCACCCAGCACACCACTGTACCCAAACCCTACACCCGACCGACTCAACCCGGTCAAAACGCTATACATCAAATCCAGCTCCATTTCTTGCCACTTAACACAGCGATTTCAAACCCAGCTCCATTTCTTGCCAGTACCACAGGGATTCCTAACCCTAGACCCACGGGCTGCTTGCCCCATCTTACCGAGTAGGCGTCGTATCCGTTGCCGCCAAACTCCGCAGCTGCCCGCTGCGCCTGTTTGACCACCCGGTGGAGGTAGCGAGTGCGAGTGATGTCGCCCAAGGCAGCATAGCACCGCTCAGCGATAACAACCTGCATGGAGGGCACGATGAACAAGCTGCACATGGTTAGCTGACAACAAGGCACGCCCATGAGCTAGGATGATTGCATTAGAACCAGCCCCCGGACTTGAGCTGCCGGACTTGTGCACACAGCCAATGCTTCAGGACCGGTTTTGAAGATGTTGTGTCACCTGCGGCCCTGTAGGTCCTACCACAACCGTTTTCATATTTACCAGAGGTGTACAAAACTGCACGAACACTCACTCGCCACACACATACACACACTCACATACACACTCACTCGCCACACAAGCACACATACACACACGACACCTATTTGGTTGTTAGCCAGCGCGCCCCCCCAGTTAATGATCTATCTATCTATTCATCTACACGATACTGACCTGGTTGTTAGCCAGTGCTAGCTCGCTGAGTTCCATCCACTGCGCCTCGGTCTCGGGCGTCAGCTCCAAGGGCTCCAACACGCGCACTGCACGCTCAAAGTTCTGCTCGCCCATGGCAGCGCCAAACTGCAACCAGCAAGGGAATCAACTGATCCATAAACAAGTCAATCAGGGTAAGATTACATGCTCAGCAAAGATAGGTCAGCTCCAGGGTTAGTGTATGCGTTTGTTGGCTAGTGTTCAGTGTTCGAACACTCCTGCACCAGGAGCGTCTAACTCTGCTCGCCCATGGCAGTGCCAAACTGCAAGCGGAGCACACAGCAAGGGTAGTTCATTGCTAGGGTTAGCGCTGGAGGACAAGGGAGTCAATTCCATGGTTGAGTCATGGTGTTCAGTGTCTGAACTCGAGCCTTGGTAACAGGTCCATGAGTGAAGAGGTGTGCCTAGGGGAAATCGCCGCCAACCCAAATCTCGAAGTATGACCTTGTGCACCAAACCCTGGAGCCTGAACCTAAACCCTAACCCAAAACCTCCTGGACGAGCAAAAAAAGATGATTGCCAGTTCTGGGACAGTTTTTGTGACACGAGCAAGATGCTTCCAGACTTGCTTGAGTTCTTGGAAATTGTACCAGAACTGGCAAACGTATTGTTTTTTGAGTGCTCCAATCAGCTGGTCATCCAGCAGCCCTGCACTCGACCGACCCTAAGGAAAGAGGCCTCAAATCCTAAACCCTACCTGGGTTAGCGCAATCGCTTAATGAATTGCTCATCCAGTGCATAGCTGACTGTGTTGATGCCATCGCCGACATTCACCTTGCCGAATTTTGAATTCTAACAGTAAACCTCGAGTCCTAAACCCCAAGGGTGATGCTCACCTGGATTAGCGTAAGTGCTTCAATGAGCTGCTCATCCAGTGCATAGCTGACGGTGTTGATGCCTTCGTCCACTATGACCTCGGTGCGGTTGTTGTTGCGCTCAATGTCCATCAGCTCGCCTGAGCTCGGGAAGAAATGGGCAGAAACGGTTTCAGAAACGCTCATTGGCACACACGTTCACAAGGGTTATAAACAGCGGCTTATAAACAGTAGTCTGAGAAGGGAGGGGTTAGTGAAAACGCAGATGAACTCCAGAATGGTCGGCAAATAGCATGATTGGAACCATCCCACTCACCCTTGATAGGGAACATCGACACCCTGTCCGGCGTGTTGATGGAGTACCACACACACAAGTTGTCACGGCTCTGGGCAACCACCACGTCACTCTGCAGAGTGTGACACACACACACACACACACACACACACACACACACACACACACGTGCACACGTGAGTGAGATGTGACAAAAGTGTGTGATGGTCACTGGACCGGTCGTTGCAGAGCCTCTGGCTCAGTTGTGCACTCAAGCAAGCGCTCTGACTCTGACTCGTGTAAACTCGCTGCGCAACTTCAGTGGTGTTGCGCTAACAAATAGTTTCCATTGCCAAACGAACAGCGGGATACCCTTGCCTACAGAACAGTCGGACAGTCGATCAGCCATGCAACCCCCTCACAACCGACCCCCTCACAATTGACCAACCGTCGTCTGCCTCAGCCTCACCTGCCTGCCTTGGACGACAACATCTGCCTCCAAAAACAAACCTTGTGACTGTGATGGCAAAACCCTTCCCACTACGCTGCCAATGCCCTTTACCTGCGGCACCCATTGGACGTATCCCGAGTAGTTTAGCAGCGTGGTTCGCTCCTGCTTGGCTATGTTGTACAGCGACAGGTGACGCTTCTTGTCACGGAACAGCATGTGAGTGCCACGATGGTTCAGCTCCTGCAGGGAGCGACCCACGGGCGCAAGGGAGGACGTGAGTGCAACAACACATCATGCGAGCAACATATGCAAAGTCACTCAAAAGTCATTGCAAACGAACTAGCAGTACGGGCAGCAGCTGTCGGATTGTTCCCGTCTCGTCTGCCAACTCTGGCAATCATGCGTGCGGGACAATCTTAACATTGCATTTGCTAGCATGGGCCTACGCCAGGGTAGAACACACCAGGATAGAAGCATGGGCCTACGCCAGGAATACACCAGGATAGAAGGCAAGGTACGCAAAACGGTGCTGAGAAGTGGAATATCACTAGCAATAACTAGGGAGACAAAGCCACCCACCACCCAGTCTATCCGCGTATCATGGTTGATGGTGGCCAAGGTGGCGTTGGTCAACAGGTCCATCACTCGAATGGTCTGCAAGCAAGGGTTCGAGGCCAGCACGTCGCTACCGCATGCACATTTGCATGCGTGTGCGTCAACATGGTCTCAAACGCACATGCCGTGCATGCAACATCGCCCACTGCATGGTTAGACATAACTCACAATATGACTGCCAGCTATCAGCTATCATATGTTCATCAGGCATACAGAAAGATGTCCCTTTTATGGCTGGAAGATCACAAGAACAACTCGCTCACCTGTTGGTCAATGAGGTATGCCAGTCTAGCCATGATGGTTCGGTTCTCGGGAGCTAGACCGCCACGCCCCTGGGCAACCATACCCTGCACCCGGACAGGCCAGAACCATTTTTGTGTCAATGCCCAAAACATGTGAGGGCACAAGTCGGAACAAACCACTTGTGTTTTGTGTTCAAGCCCTGAACAATGGTCCAGCTAGCTCTTTGTCAGCTGACTGATGCAGAACAGATGCAGTCACTGACTCTGGTCCGTCCCATGTAGCACTCCTCATGTACTGAAATAATCCGTGTAATAATACCTTCCCCCCTTTGTTCTCCTACGTGCTGTGCAGGGGTGCCAGTTGCCCCCCGCCCCCTCCCCAGCCCCATGCCCCTGCCCTGGCCCAGCTCCTGCAACCACACTATCCTCTACTCTTCTTCGCACCTGCTGCGCCACCACGCTCAGCAGTGTAGGGTGCACGTGCTCAGTCCGGCACACGCCCAGCACCTCGTTGCGGCCGTATGCCACGATGGTCATCTCTCCAGACCAGTACACGATGCACACGGTCTCACTGTCAAAGATAAACTTCTCCTGACCTGCAACACGAAGCACATCAAGCATGTGTCATGTGCACACAGGCCAAAAAAGGCTGTGTGAATCAGTTGTGTCGTCAGATCGGGTTGTTCCATCTTATAGCACACACTTGCGGCACACACACAACCATTAATTGCATCCTGGGGCCAGTGAGCTTCCTTGGCTTTATGTTGTCAGGCGCGCACATCTTGGAGAGTTACTGTGTAAGGTCATAATTTAACCCGCAACAAGCGTGGAGCCAATCCTCTCACTCTCACCCAGCATTCACTCACTGTGAGCATCATGGTGTTGGCTGGCACATCTCAGGCTAGAAATTGAAATGAAAGACCCAAAGGGTGAGAACGTGACCAGTGCACTGAGCTGATCTGTTTTCACCGAACACACACACACACACACACACATGCACACACGCACATGCACGCACACACGCACGCACACGCACGCGCACACGCACACACACACCATCGCTCACACACACCCACTCACCGTCTCCCCTCCATGGCACTTCACTCAGGTTGCACGACTCCAGGTCCCCCATGAGCAGTGTCTCAGCTGTGCGGGCGATAAGGTACCTGCAGCCATACAAGTGCAGTAGACAAGTGCAGGAGCATCGGTGATCAATCACTAGAAGTGTGTGTGTGGGGGGGGGGGGGGNNGGGGGGGGGGGTGGAGCGCTGCATGTGCATCCCGCAGGGACATGATCGCAGGGCCATGATCTCCAGGGAAAATGATCCTGGGCCATCTCCATCTCCCATCCCAGTTGTCCATGAGCAGAAATGATGCACAGGTTTTCCAATGCTTGTATTGGCATTCAAGTGTCAGCCCGCTCACACCCGACCACTGAACCACGGAATGCTGCGTGCGTGCCTACACAGGAGCAGGAGCGCATCCACCTGGAACTAGCCCTCATAACGAGCAGGGGTGATGCGTAGGTGCTGTCTTTCCATGCAAGACCGTTGCATGGTATGCCTATCCACCATGCGATTGCACGCCCGTCTCCCATGCGCCGCACCTGTCCTTGTAGATATTGATCCTGTCAATCTCGTAGCCGTAGACACTCTTGAGCACAATCCTCTTGCCGCTCTTGAGTTCCTTGACTATCACACTGCTCTTGCTGACGTATGTGAACTCAAACTTGCCCTTGTACTTGTGACGCTGCAAGCAGACAAGGAAGGTGGCAACCAGGCAAAGTTGGTGTTGAGGCTGGGGCCTAAACAGTGACGATGCAAAGAGACTGGGCTGGTTCAGAATGAGGGCTAGGCAGTGACAAAGGGCAGGTTCCACATAAGGATTAGGCAAAAGACAATCACAGCACAGTGAGTCACCAAACACAATCGCCGAACAAATGACAATCACAATCACTGAACACATGACAACAAAGCAATGACCGAAGGCATGACAATCACCACCAAACACAAGCATGAGGTATTGCACGTGCTTTTGTATTTGAAGGGAGCATGTTCATGTTCGCTCATGGGTTGGCAGCTGCTAAGCACCTGGACTGTTTGGTCTGCAGCACCTCATGCTGCAAAACCATGCGCTGCAAAACCACGGGCTGGAGACCCTCCCCTCTTGTGAAAAGCCATGCCCCCTCACACACTGAGCACTTACTCTCACCCATCCATCACTCACCCTCACACACGCGTCGTACACATCCACTGCTCCGGTCATGCCTCCCACACACAGCTTGGACCCGTCGGGTTTCCAGGATAGTGCAGTCACAGCGTAGAAGTTATCCACCTGCTTCATGCCGGTCTGCAAACACACAGGCACATCAGGCAGTGCAGTTACAGTTGCCGTTACAGTTACAGTTACGCAAGCGCTGCAGTTGTAGCTGCAGTTGCATGGTACTTTCGGCTGCAGCTGTTGCAGTCCCAACAGGCATGTCAAGGCAGCTGCAACCCTTGCCACAGTTGATTTGATTGCAGTCGCGCCATGCAGGTGGTGCTCACCTTATCCGAATGTGCGTGTTTTGGATTACCTCCTCCCAAGTAGACCCCCCCAACTTACCCCTAACCCCAACTTACCCTTGATCCCAACCTAACCTAACCTAATCTAACCTAACCTAACCTAACCTAACAACCACACACACACACACACATATTCTCACACACACTCTCTCTCTCACCGCTTCCCATGAATTGCGCATGGTGCTGTGCATATAGACGTAGAAGCGGTTGTAGGTGCCAAACACCGCAGTGTCGCCTGAAGGGTTGAACGAGCAGCTAGTAAACTCCCTCACGCCGTCGTCGCCGCTGTAGTCGTAGGCCTGGATCTCACGACCGTTGTTGTCGTAGAAAACGACCTGCACAGGTTGAGGGGATATTTTTTGTTGATAACAGTCATGTCAATGCCATGCGCATGCTAAGTAGGGCTCAGGCAGTGACCAGCGGGGCAAAATGATGGCTGTTACATAAGCAGTCAGTGCCAGCAGGTAGTCTGCCCTACAGACTTGCATGCAAACTCGCAGCACAGTGAGACATCACACTTGCGCATGATGCAGGGGCGGCACAGCCCAGACGCGGCTACCTGGCACTCAGGTCTGGTTGATGCATCACATTGGTGCAAGTCCAATCTGACCACTGATTACTCTCAATGCTGGGTCACCACACTATGGTACAGCCCAGGACAGTTGGCTGTGTAAACATGGTTCTTCTCAACGTGCCACGCATGTGATGTTCCAAGGACTCGGTCACCCTCACTCCCTCTGTCTACATTTCACTCTCACTCATTCTATCAACCGTACTCACTCTGTCCACTCTCGTACCCTCGGTTACTGTCCCTCACTCTATGTCTCATACATCACGCATGGTGTGTCCATCGCGTCACCACTATGTCACTCTCACTCACTCTCAAGTCACTCTGAGTCACACTCATGTCTCACGCCGCGTCACAATCTGTGTCACCGCTCTGTTACTCTCACTCACTCTTAAGTCACTCTGACTCACACTCATGTCACACAATCTGTGTCACTCTCACTCTCTCACTCACTCTGTTGTCGTTTCCCGCCGCTCCCACGCTCACGCCCCATCCCAGCGCATAGGGCACACACGAGTGCATCACCAGCTGGGAGCTGCCCAGACCAGTGCCCCCCTCCTCCTGGGGGAAGGTGAACCTGAACAGCAACAGGGGCACGGTTAAGGGTTAGGGGTTTAGGGTTTGCCAAAAAAGCACCTGAGGGACAACACCCTCGTCCTGTGGGGAGATGAACCTGGAAAGCAACAGCGGTAAAGCATGGGTTGCAATCATTGCCATGGGTATAGGTGGGCACACTGAAAGCAGTGAAAAGCAGAATCCGAGCAGCTGGGCGAGCATTGGTACAACAGAAATCATTTTGGCACTGAAGTTTGCGTTGCTTGCTGCTGGCACTCCATCCATGTCAGCCGTGCCTGGTTAACCCTGCCTGCTCTCAAATCTGTCAGACTGTAGATTGACCAATGTTTGGCAGCTCTTACTTGAATGTCAACACTTCAACCCTTAGCTGCAACTTGCCACACATCCAGCAGTATTTCAAATGTCCATGTCAGCTCTTGCCTGTAGAGCTCTAGCATCTCTATCTCTATCATGAGCATATGTCTGTATAGCTCTAGCGTCTCTATCTATCATGAGAGCTCTAGCCTGTATCCGCTCTTGCCTGCAGATTGACCAGCTCCTACTTGTTTGTCAGCAAGTCAGGTCTACCTGTCCAGTGATACTCACATACCCTGTAGATTATTTCAGCCAGTAGATTTGAAACCTGTCCATGCCAGCATGTCAGACCAGCTCTACTGTATGCCACCATGTCCCTCTCTTACCTGTAAATTGATCCATCGAGGTGAGCGCACACCACTGCCTGTCCGTTGGGGCTGCCGGCCAGCGCCACCACGTAGCTGGCCTCGGGGTGCGAGTACAGTGTGTACGCCTTGTTGCTCTTCAGCATGCCCAGCTTGACCTGCAGAATCATAACACAAGCAAGTAATTAAGCTAGTCAGGCTACCCTCCGGGTGCGAGTACAAAGTGTTAGGGTCAGGGTCAAGGTTTAGGGTTTGGGTCAGGCTGAGTCTTGGCCAAGCAAGCGACTTCAATCCGGCAAGAAACTGACTCAGAGACAATTTCTTCCTTATTCACGATTGCCAGGAAAACACTGCTTTGACCGGGCCCATCTTGTTCAGATGCGTGGTTGATGCTTGTGCCATCTTACGGTGCACTTAAGGGCTGATATGGATGTAGAATCACACACTTACATACGCACATGCACGCGCACACACAGACACACATGCATACGCACACACACACACACACACGCATACGCACACACTCACACGCATACACACACACACGCATACGCACACACTCACACGCATACACACACAATTACTCATTTTCTCATCCTTTGAGCAACACTTGCTACAGAGGGAACCCTGCTTGTTCGCTTCTAAAGTCGGATTGCACATTCTGTGTGAAACGATACACACCTTGCCATCTGACAGGCCAAACACCACGTCCTCCCGGTTCTTGGGCCAGATGAGGCATGTAATCGGCACAGACTGAAGGAACTTGTTGCACACACTCTTCTTGTCGCCCCAGGTCTCGCCAAGCCTGAGTATGCATTGTGGCAATGGTAGGGTTACGGCAGGGTAGGGTAGGGTAGGGTAGGGCAAGGTTAGGTTTTGACGGCCTGACGTACAACCCTACCATACATGAGAATATATCGGATTGCAATTATATGCAACGTGGTGCGGGCTGGGCATGACCCAATACTGACACTCCACCCTAGCAAGAACATGTGCCCATACCCACAGCTGGATTGCCATGCAGCTTGTAGCATGGCATGTGCATGCACAACGAGCAGGCTGCTGATGCTGGCAATGTGTACCTGTTGATGAACACTTCCAGGCCTGGCCTAACCCACACCCTGAATCTGATACGCACCCCTTGTCGACTACAACCCATACTCAGCCCTCCCTTTCTCTTTTGTACCTGTAGACGAACACAATGTTGTCGCTCTGAGCCACCGCCAGCTTGGTAGAGTCGGGTGAGAAGGCCATGGCACGCACTATGTAGTTGCCTGTGCTGGTCGACTCGGCAGGCTTGGTCTTGAACTTATCCCTTCGTTCGCCAGCGTCATCGAATAGGTAGACAACCTTTTCGCTGGTCACAGCGGCAAGCTTGGCGCTGCACACATGGGTCACGTCATTATCATCATCGCCATCCTCATCACCATTACATGGTTTATCATGACTTCACCCACGGCACACATCAATGCACGTGGATGTACATGGGCACATGGGCGCACATATGTGCATGTGCATGTGGGTGTTGCTGTTGTTGTTGTTGTTGTTGTTGTTGTCTTTTTACATCCATGTCGATGCACGCAATGCGCATAAGGGATGTGTCCCGCAACTCAGGGACAAAAAAAACTCAAAGTCAATTAATACGAGTCATAAAGCGAAAAGTCATAATAATGCAGGAGCCTGTTGTTGTCGTTGTTGTTGCTGTTATTGTTGTTGTTGGTGGTGGTGGACCAGAACAGATTGAAATGACTCCAGCGTTTGCATATAGTCTTACAATGCCTATTGTGACATGTTGGCAAGGTTTCAGGCCCATTGGATCGGCGTAAGGGGTAGAAACCGCAAACATACGCATACGGTATATGGTATACGCAAATATACGTATATATACGGTAAAAGTTGAAATTACACGCTTTTGCACAACCCTAGTGGTGGTGCTGGTGTTTACATGGTCTTCAGTCCGCGGAGGACTGCTCAACAGGGGGGGAGGCTTAAAAAACTCGTCGGCAAGCTATTGGCATGTGGGTGTGTGACTGTGGGTGTGTGTGGCGTGTGTGGCGTGTGTGTGGAATGGGTGTCTTACAAGTTTGAGAGTGCTAACCCATAGGGTACCGCCTGCATGGGAGGGTGCATGGCAGGGCCCTGCGCGTAGCGAATGGTGCACCTCGGCCCCCTTTGCACCCATACACTGCAACCTGCCATGCCATCATGCAGGAGTGACAGATGTAGCCCTTGCTATCTTGGCCCTTTGGCACCGAGTGCACAGGTGCAGTGGTGTGTGCATGCTCTACACGATAGAACCACATTGCTGACCATGCAGAGGCACGGCAGCCGCACATGCATACCAGAAGTGATATGTGCGTGCTTCATGCTGGATTTGTGTGTGTAAGCGTGTGCTCCAATGTGTGGCGTCATGCTCATGACCCAGTTTTACATACGTATGCATGGCCTAGCAGACAGGCACACAACCTCACCTTGCCATGTGGTGATCTGTTGGCATGCGTGGCCTGTGCGACCCATGCTGTGCATGCATAACTGGCAGTCCGAGGCACATTCCTGGGTCATGAGGCATCCCATGCACCCATGCTATGCGATGCATGGACCAGTCTCATTTGAATGCAGCAGGACCCATGCACACATCATTGTGTGTGTGTGCTTGCCCCACCCCGCCATTGGTCCTGATAACTCAGCTTGTTGAATCACAATCTACTGTCGCACCAAGTTTGAAGCTGTAGATTAATCGCAATGCATAATTAATCTCATGTCAATGCTCAATTATGCCATGAGTCAATCATGCATGCTGATGCATGACCTTGTTCCACCCAACGGCGCCATCTGAGAGTCTGAACACTCACTTGTTTGCAGCCCATGTCAGAGAAGTGACCTTCTGCAGCCCGTCCGAGGGTGCGAGAACGGTCTTCAAGTACCTGAGCTGCATTTTTGATCCGCTTGTCGCCTGTACGTCTATGGCAGTATTGTTATGTCTTGGTTGTGAGCATAACTGGTTGAAGTGCTTCGCGTGGTTCCCTGCCTCGCCAGACAGGTGGCCAAACGCGAAAGCAACAGGTCTGTTGAGGTTGTCAATCGCCGTGAGCAGAATCCGTGGTGCTGCAAGTAGACGTCAGAGGTTAGGCGACAAACCTGGGACGCGGTGCGTTTTTCGACTGTTTTGTACGAGTGGCCGGGAAACACGAAAGATCGCATCGCCTCTGACACTGCTGCAAGCAGGAGTATTGTTTGCACACGTGCAGTGCAGCTGCGCGACAAGCTCCTGACTCACAAACCCTCAAGCAGGCACCAGAGGTCCCAGTCACAGTTCTTCGGCACTGGAGCTATATCTCATTACCACTCGACGCATGGAAACCTGATCAAGGCAGCCGTGCTTGCAATACAGCCAGTCTTGTCCGTTGAGGGTAGCTGAAAAGGGAAAATGGCATCGACGATGAAGAAGACGGGGACAGTCAAGCTGCCACGCCTAAGAACAAAGGAGGAGCTGCTCAAGGTACAGCCGGCCAGACCCTAAATGGCCAGAACTCGGATTTTGGCATGCTTGCAACAGTGCACGGACAATGCACTGATTGAACTAGTGCGCTTGTGAGACGCGATGGCATCAAAAGCTCCATAAGTCACATGTACCGGCTTCATGTCGTGTACGGAGTGATGCAAGCTCAAACTTTAGCTTTCAAGCCGCGGATTCATAGGCTGTCAGTAGAAGCACTATCGGTATTAAAAGTACATATGTGCTGCTGCCGGCCCTTTCTTTACTTGCTAATTATGGCGATTGGTGGCTGCAGTCATCACCGGAGCTCCAAAAGTTGTTCGGTGAGGACCCGGACGCGAATGACAGCCTCGCGCAGTTCACAGCTCCACCAGTCAAGCCACCCTCCCGGGGTATGGCAGGAGCAGGAACGCGGCCGGTGCTGGGTGCGAAGGCAGGCCAGATGGACACGCCAAGGGGTTTTGAGGAGGAGCTTACAGAGGACGAGCTGCTCAGGCGAGAGCTCGAGAAGGTCAAGCGAGAGCGCGATGTTCTCATGAACTCAATTCTGGCAGCCAGGGAACAAGCAGGTGGGGCCTGTTTCATAGCATGTTTAGAGATTGTGCAGATCCATGGCTCGATAAGTGCATGCCGGCTCGCGACAAGCATGCAGAGAAGTCTCTTGCTGCCATAATCACAGGGACGGCCGGTGGCGAGGCGCAGCAGAATGACATCAAGAGCTTGAGACGGGAAATCGACCTGAAGAAGGCCAAGCTGAACGAGCTGAAGGGCGAGACCAAGAGGCAAGTGAACAATCCAGTTCCAACACCAGCACATCAGGCATGCGTTGCACAACCATGCTGCACGGCTCAACCCATGTTGCATGGCTCAACCCCACATGCAGCCCGTGGCACCCCGACACGCAGCTTGCAGCACCCCGACTCGCAACTTACAGCCTGCGTGCCAGCTTTGCATGCAAACATAAATGATGAAGCCGGTACCAATTCTGAGTTCCACACTAGGGTTGCTGGCGACTCGCATGCTCATCTTGTGCCCTTCCCTGCCTGCCACTTGAATTCTGCAGGAAGGACACCACAATTTCTCGCATGCGCGATGACAAGACTGATGCTCAGCGTCTGACCCCTGGTGTGCTGGTGGCGGAGAATGAATACGTGCAGCAGCTGCAGGTGGGGACACAGACCATGCCAGTCACAGCAACAGCACACAGTCAGCATGTGCAGGGTCAGAGGCACACAGCGCATGTGCAGGGTCAGAAACACACAAACAGCATGTGCAGGGTCAGAGGCACACAGTCAGGATGACTTGTTGGGGGGCTTGTGCTGGGAGGCCTGACTTGTTGGTCGTGAAACAGACTTTTCAGAAGCCCCCGGACATTACATGTGGGTGATGTATCATGGGCATCATGCTCATGCTTGCTTAGGACAATCATGTAGGCGGCTGACAAGCGCCTAGACTGCTTGGTGTGCAGCACGGCGCAAGCTGCAGAACCCCAGTCAGCCAGAGGACGTGTGATGCTGATGTTGATGATGGTGCTCAGGTGTGCGACTTTGTGTTGTTTGGTGCCCCAGGATGAGATGAAGCGTATCGACGAGGATCTGACCGAGGCCGAGGCCAAGAACAGGCTCTACTACCTGCTGGGGGAGAGGACACGGTGAGACATCAAGATGCACTCATTTCTCATCAACAATCGGAAATCGTCATGCTAGATTTCTGCAGTTGTACATTTAAAGTTGTCTCGTGCATTTTGTTTTTACTGTATCATGGTCTCTGCAACAGTCTCTGTATCATATGAATTTGCGGACAAAGCACACTTGCGGGCCAGACACTGCGCATAGAAGCATGTCAGCCCTGGCCAAGGGACAACAAGAGGCCATGTCAGAGAGCAGCATGAAGATGCTTGCTCGCATTTCCCAGCTTGAACATCCAGCACGCCCCTCAGGCAGGTGCGCACTCCTCCATGCTGACTGACGCCATTTCCTTGTCCCATGCAGTCGTGAGCACGCGAGCATGGATCAGAAGGTGCGAGCAGCCCAGCAGCTGCGCAAGGACTCCCTGGATGATTACCGCACCCTTGCCTCGTACTTGAACGACATGCGGGCCCAAAAGGAGGGGGCGGAGAGGGAGCTGGGGAAGCTTAAGAGGATGCTGGAGGAGACGAGGATGGACTGGCAGAAGAAGCTCAGGGAGAGGAGGCGGGAGGTGGGTGGAGATGACATGGGTGCGGCAACATGCACAGCACGATGATTAGTGTGTCCAGACTTGCATGCGCTGCGCAGCAGGGACTAGGGTTGATTGCAAGGCTCAGCAAGGGTGGGCAAGGCCAGGGGGCACGCATGGGCACCGCATCATGACATGCGATTCGTGGACAGGTATGGGTACGCATGGGCGCCGCATCATGACATGCGATTCGTGGACAGGTATGGGCACGCATGGGCGCCGCATCATCACATGCAATTCGTGGACAGGTATGGGCACAGCATGGGCGCCGCGTCATCACATGCAATTCGTGGACAGGTATGGGCACAGCATGGGCAGGTGAAACTGGGACAGGGTGACAAGGGACATGATTTCCTTGCAGACCAAAGCAGCCTTTGTTACCCTGACACATACAGAAATGCAATGGGAGTGACACCAGGTAATGGAGCAAGCGGCGATTTGAATGTGTCTGGGTTTGTGCCGCCTGCAGGTTCGCGAGCTGAAGAAGCGTCAACAGAAGCAGCTGGAGCGCGAGCGGCGGGCGCGCGAGAAGCAGTTGGACAAGGAGCGCGCCGAGCGCGAGTCCGCTGCCAAGCTCAAGGCGGAACACGATGCCTATGAGGTCAAGGTGGCAGCGCTGGCGCCCAAGGTAGGAAATCTGATAATAGGGTTTGCGTCCGAGATACCAGCGGCGTGCTGACAGTCGGTGGATTTGCCAGAGCTTGAGAAAACTGAGACTGCACGGCTAGTTTGGTTCATGCTCTGAAAAGCGTTTGTTTTCTTAGTTTTGTTTAACACCAACCTAAACCCTAACCTAACTCTAACCTAACCCTGACTTCAGGTGGAGGCCATGGAGGCAAGCTGGAACCGCATCCGCACCATCAGCGGCGCAGAGAGTGCTGAGGACGTCATCACGTACTGGGAGGGGCTCAAGGCAAAGGAGGAGCAGGTGAGAAGCAAAGACTGGGGCAACGGTAGGGTAGACGGCATAGGGTAGACGAGGGTAATTAATGTTGGTATGCGTGGCATGCTCCAGCTGCTGTAGACAGGCAGGGAAGCTTTTCATGTCCGATTATTCTGTTCACAACCCTTAGCCATCACCTTGTCCCACCTTACCCTACCCTAATCCTACCCGACCTATAACTTTAATCCTTTCAGATGCGTGAACTGGTCAAGCTGGCAGAGGATCGCGAGGCCGCCTCCAAGAAGGAGATCAGCAAGATGTTGGAGACCAGGACTGTCATGTTCGAGAAGGCAGACGGAATTAAGGGTAAGAGGGCAAAGCAGAAGAAAACAGCCAGGCATTTGAATGAGGTATCACTGGGCATAATAGATGGAACCAGACGTACATACATACGTGCAGCAGGAGATGTTCGCACGTGTGGTGCTTCAGAGTTGGACGATGCTACTGCCGAGCGGGAAAAAGCACCTTGACATGCACACCAATCCAAACGATTGCATGTGATTCTTTCAGAACTGGACGGCGCTACTGACAAGCAGAAGACAAACACTGACAATCATGACCTGCTACACCTTGACTGATTTCAATGATAGTAATGCATTTTGTTTCTAACATAATCTGCAGAGTTGGACGGCGCTACTGACGAGCAGAAGACGCACATTGAGGACGCAGAGCGCCGCATGGAGCTGGCCAAGCAGAAGTTCAGCCAGTTGCGTGCCGTGTGCATTGCGGCCGAGCAGGGCCTCAAGTCGGTTATGGACCGACTCAGAGTCTCACTAGGTAAGGCAGTCTGTTTATTGTTGACCTAGTGAAGGTACTGGGCTAAAGACAAGTTGCAAAATAGGGCGTGATTGGCAAGAAATGACAGAATATAATCTCGCCTACCAAGATAGGTGCAGTCAGCATGATCGGTCACTGATCAGGTGGTGATGTATTTGCTGATTTGTTTCAGGGGGATGGTGGGCTCGAATTCAGGGCTGCACTCGTTCTTGGAACAGATGCAACATGCCTTACTTGCCGCTACGCACTGCATCTCATGGTACACACCCAG